>JACXGI010008289.1:0-34047 GCA_016801175.1 Esox masquinongy
TTCTGATATGTTTGAAGAATATAAACCGAGCAGGGCTCTTAGATCCATTAACACTGGTCAGCTAGTAGGGCCCAGAGCCCAAACTAAACATGGAGAAGCTGCGTTTAGCACTTATGCTGTACACAACTGGAATAAACTACCAGAAGATCTTAGACGTGCCCCAAACGTATCCATTTTTAAATCCAGGTTAAAAACACTAATCTTTTCATGTGCCTACGACTGAGCACTTAAACTTAACCACACTGTTTAGCCTTATAGCTTCCCATGTTTTTATCCCATTTCTAATCTTTTTTTTAATCTTTATATGTTTTCTTATTGTATTTCTATTATTATGATGTTTTCATTTGTTTTGATGTTTTAATTTGAGTATTTGTTTTTATGTTATTGTATTTTTATATTTTTTTTATTTTATTTTTCTTTGTAAAGCACATTGAATTGCTTCGATGTATGAATTGTGCTATATAAATAAACTTACTTGCTTGCTAGTTCAGCCGGGCTGAACCCTAGGGATTCCTGTACCGTCTCACGGACAGCAAACAACACTAGAGGAACTCCCTCATCCCAATCCTTCTCGGATTCTAAACAATATTTACGGAGCATGGACTTCAGGGTCTGGTGCCACCGTTCAAGCACACCCTGAGACTCTGGGTGATATGCGCTTGACACACGATGCGTTATTGACAAGGTCTCTAACACCTGTTTGAAAAGCTTAGAAAGGAAATTTGAACCTTGATCAGTTTGAACCACCTTTGGTAACCCAAATGTTGAAAATAATTTAATCAATGCTTTGCTCACCACCGGAGCAGTAATCCTTCGCAGAGGAATGGCCTCTGGGTATCGTGTGGCCACACACATAATCATCAACAGAAACTAGTTACCAGCTTTTGTTTTCGGTAATGGTCCAACACAATCAACAACCACATGTTCGAAGGGTTCGCCTATGGTGGGTATGGGACAAAGAGGAGCGGGAGGAATAACCTGGTTTGGTTTTCCTGTTACCTGACAGGTGTGGCATGTCCGACAGTACTGAGCCACATCCTGTTTTAAACCGGGCCTTAAGAAATGTCGCAGCACCCGATCATAAGTCTTTGTGACTCCCAAATGACCGGACCACCGGTGATCATGAGCAAGGGATAAAACAGTTGGTCGAAAGGCTGTAGGAACCATTATTTGGTAGATAGCATTCCAATCTCCACCGGCGTCACCATGGGATGTCCATTTGCGCATGAGGAGATTACCATCAATGAAGTATGCCATGTTTTTCTTCTTAAGCTCCTCCACTGAGAGAACGCTAGAAAAACATTTAGCAAGGCTTTTGTCACCCTTTTGGTTAGCAACCAGCTGCTCACGAGTTACTGGTAACGGTATTGCATCAGCAACACGGTCCACATTCTTCTTCCCGATCCTGGGCTGTTTTTCAGACCCCACCAGTTCACCAGAGGTAGCACACAAGCTATCCTCTTGGTCAGGGTGGAGGGAATTATGAACAGTTCCAAATACCAGGCAATTTTGGCACAAAACCTTCAGGCGTCCATTAGAAAGCTGAAGATGAAGTTCACCTTTCAGCACGACAACGACCCAAAGCACACATCCAAATCCACAAAAGCATGACTTCACCAGAAGAAGATTAACGTTTTGGAATGGCCCAGCCAGACCCCAGACCTGAATCCAATTGAACATCTGTGGGGTGATCTGAAGAGGACTGTGCACAGGAGATGTCCTCGCAATCTGACAGATTTGGAGTGCTTTTGCAAAGAAGAGTGGGCAAATATTGCCATGTCAAGATGTGCCATGCTAATAGACTCCTACCCAAAAAGACTGAGTGCTGTAATAAAATCAAAAGGTGCTTCAACAAAGTATTAGTTTAAGAGTATGCACACTTATGCAACCAGGTTATTGTGAGTTTTTTATTTTTCCCCCTCAAAGATTTCAGTTTGTTTTTCAACTGAATTGTTCACATTACAGGTCACATTTAAGGTGTAAAATGTTCTGACATGATTTGTCTTTGTCTCATTATTTTACATCACAAGAACCTGGCATTTTAACAGGGGTGTGTAGACTTTATATCCACTGCACCTGAATTTGGCCTATGCAAATTGCCTTATAACAAAAAAACTAGACGTTGTGAGATTGAACATGGCTTCCGAGAATTACTCAGTAGGGTATAAAGAATCCATATAAAGTGTGTCAAAGTGTCTGACCTTTCCAGCTTATAACTGGTGACCAATTTCCAGGTTATAACTGGTGACCCATCCCATTGTTGCTTGCAACTATATATTTTTAAAAGATTTTGTTTGTTGTTGTTTTTTTACATAGGCAATATATCTTGAAAAGAAAATTGTGACGACAGCAGATCCTTTCTTTAGATTTTTTTTATTGAATCAGGTGATTGAGATGTATATTTGGCTGCGTCCACTCAATAACGTTACCCTAACCCAAGCCGCAAACGAACACTCAAGGCGGATGATTGGTATCAACGTCACTGGCTAGTGGCATTGCTTGATCAACATTTTTGGCGCCTAATCGTTACTGATGTTGGCAATGTTTGATTTAGCTTACCAGTATTTTGTGTGCAAATAGGTAGACTAGAAAATTTTTTCAAACTTTTGAAAATAGAAAGCGATCATCCTGTCCTGCAAGAGTTTGATGCAAAGGGGAGACGCAGAATGAACTTCAAATAGGTAGGAATGCTATTTCATTTTCTGGGTTTTCGGGTTCATTGCAGCTTGGTTTGGTCTTGCTGTTGCATTTTGTTGTTAGCTTTATGCCTAATGTTATGATGTTGCAAAATGAGGGAATCCGTTGCTTTTTTGCATAATGCCGAGTTTTATGGCATGTTTCTCTGGGCTATACAAAACAAGAAAAGGAACCAGACATGCGTATTTCAGCTGGCCCGCAATTGAATGTTGCAAAAAATGTTTGGGAATTTAGATTGTTTTATATCACTATTCTTTTTGTCAGAAAAGCTATGGCTAGCTTTTAAACTAACACATTTCCGAATGGGTCAAAAAGACCAGAGGGATTTCGGCGTAGATGGTGTATACTTCTGGAAAACGTATGTGTTTATTTAGTACGCTGGAACAAATAGCCTAACAGAAAACTGCACATTACCTGCGTCTTCCATGCGAACAAACATCGATTTTGTCGATAATAAAATGCAGAAAACAATCATTTACTGTTGTCTTTAAGGACAGAAATAAATACTGTTTTGTTCAACTGAGATGAGAGAAATGTAGGCTAAATTGACAACGAAGTGAAGGACAAACATCACACAAGCAAGCAGCAACGGAGAATAGCCTGGGTCAGAATAGGGGGGTCAGATTCTGGCAGGGGGACGGTTTTCGTCACAACACCGGCACGAATGAGGGGTTTCACGCCAAGGTTTCCTTCAGAGCTGATTACAGTTTCAGACTTGAGTTACTGTTACTAGTACAGTGCTGGGACTGGTACTATCGCGAGCTAAGAGGCTACGAAAATTTAGGTAAATGTTTACTGAAATACTACAGGAAAAATATTTTGAACGTAAAAAACGAATAGTTCAACACACATCTACCCTGTGTAATGTATACATTATTGATGACAATAATAATAATGAAGTGTTTACCACACATACGTTTGAGAAGAAGCTGGGTTCCGCATTTACCTGCTGAAGCATCCTCAAATGGCTGATGGCCTGAAGTCACAACACTCGCCTCTTTGTGGTTCAGTTTTTTAATTTGGGTGCGCAAAAAAGTCACGGTCTGAGTATTTGTGGTCAGTACAGTTACACCCCACAACACAACTTTTGGGCATTTTATTTGGCATCTGGCCACTGAAAGAGCACTCAAAAGACAGCCCTAAAAGATGGGCGTGGCTACATGTGTTGTAATGCATGACGTGAACGCTGACCATCTGATTGGTCGAGTAAGCGTGTCTTCTGACATCATCACACTACCTTCTCTTATTGGTCAGGTAGGTGGGTCTTCTGACTTTTTGTGATTGCGCCCAATGAGAATATATGAAATGCTTGGCCGGACGACGTGCGTCATTGAAACTGACGTGTGCGCATGCGCATGTACGTCTTTCTTGATGCTAATTTTTGTAGCAAAGCTAGTTAGTGTACGTTGTAATTTACGTTGTGGACGGCGGGGTTTCATCCACAGCTTTCTAGAATAATCCTCTCCCCGTCCCCCTTTCCATTACACAGTAATATCCGAAGGTAACATTGTTTTTTTGGGGGAGAAATTCTGGAAGAAAAGTCATATCTGTGGAATATTGTTAGTGATCTCGTTTCGAGAACACGCAGTCGGACGCACGCTGATGGCGGTCACTATCGAGGAGCTGTATCGTAATTACGGGATTCTTGCTGATGCCAAGCCTGAGGACCTGAGTAAGGTAAATTAATCTCATTTAAATATCTTAATGAATAGAGAACTACCTTTTATTATCAGTTAACTTAAACTAACAGTGAAATTCAAAGGTGTAAAATGGGCAGTGCTATCTAACAAGTTTTGAAACGCTAGCGTTAGCATACTAAGAACTGTAGTCGAAGTAGCTTAACAAAACGGGCCTAGCAGTAGCCGCTAGCTTTAGCTTGCTAGCTAATCCTGATTCATTTGAGTTGTTCGGTTTTGGCAGCCTAGTATTACTCTATCTTGAGTAACCAGGTAGCTATGTGCAGTCCTCTTCAATTATGTGAAAATAACTGTTTTTATCTAATTTGCAAAGGTGAAACTAGCTAAGAACACCGGTTAGTTGGGTTAGCATGTTGTTGGTTTCTTAGCACCATGTTAAGAGCTTTGGTTTGACTTGACCCCTGTCCACAGCTAGTTAGCCTAAAGCTAGTGGCTTAAACGAGTTGATATTGATAGCCTCGCACAGCTGCTGAAAAGGTAATTGCGCCATGTATGTTTTATTGGTAAGATTTACAATGCAAAACTTAAACAGGCCTTCTAGTAATATGTTGTTGTATTACAGTAGTTGACTACATAATATATTGCTGTTAGAAACATAACTTGTTGTTGGGCAGGACATTTGACCAGCACATTACAGGACATCGTTACAATAATGTTGAAGTCTTATACTACACACGTGATGATACACTCCATTTTATTTCACCTCTCCATTAGCACAAAGATGCCTATCAGGTGATCCTTGATGGGGTGAAGGGAGGTCCCAAAGAGAAGCGCTTGGCTGCACAGTTCATTCCAAAATTCTTCAGCAGTTTCCCAGACCTGGCAGATGCCGCAATCAATGCTCAACTTGACCTGTGTGAGGATGAAGATGTTTCTGTAAGTATATTATCCCTATGGGACTATAATTTCTATTTGGAAAAACCCTTGCGCCAAAAAAAGTTAGGAATGAGATTTGTGGTCACTGTTTTGGACAGAAAGTAAATATAGACACTACTTAATATCTCACCTGGTGTTGGTTTGTCATCTTTCCCCCTGTAGATTCGGAGGCAGGCCATCAAAGAGCTCCCCCGTTTTGCAGCTGGGGAGAACATTGTCAGGGTAGCCGACATACTCACTCAGCTTCTCCAGACAGGTAAACTAATCCACAAACATCCCTTCAATCAAAACTGCTGCTTAGGGAAGAGGTTGTTTGTGCTCTGATGGGAGTGTTTATGTATACCATGGTTTATTTGGGGAATTTTGTCAGTGGGTGTTAAGCCCCATCTTTTACACTCCTGGACCTGCCATATATACTCATCTATGCCGGTTTGTACAGATGACTCAGCCGAATTCAACCAAGTGAACACAGCGCTGGTCTCAATCTTCAAAATGGATGCAAAAGGTAAATGTCTCAATGTTTTGGATTCAATTATGAGGGAAGCTTAACTAGTAAACAGACAGGCAAATGTTAAAATATTCATATGTTGCTGTAAAAAGAGTTTTTCTGAATTGCCAGTGTTTCTTTGTCTTCGTTCCCCATGCTAACAGTGTTTTAACCCATCTGCTGTGTGCAACCCCTCATAGCAGTAGGAAAAGTTGTCTCAGGCTTCATTCCCAAACGAATTGGGGAAAATGGCCTCCATATTGGAGTTATAAAAAAATGTAGTTAGTTGTAGAAGTAAGCATAATGTTTTTATTATCCCTTTTGACTCAAGGCCGTTGTTCTGTTTAGCCTCTAGGTGCTGTGAATAACCACCCTATGTCTCATTGTCTGCCTCAGCTACCCTGGGAGGCCTGTTCTCTCAGATCCTGCAGGGTGAAGACATAGTGAGAGAGCGGGCCATCAAGTTCCTCTCCATCAAGCTGAAAACTCTGCCTGAGGACACCATGACCAAGGAGGTGGAGGACTACGTGTTCACAGAGACAAAGAAGGTCTGTTTCATGTATTTCTGCTTAGTTTGTAACGGTCTGAGTGAAGAATCTGATGCAGTCCATGCTTGGAGCTTTGTTACGGCATTGTATGAAAGGGCTCTGGACGGTTAAAGGGATTTCAGTAATGGAAAGAAGGGTCAGGTTAGCTTCTTTAGTACGAGACGATTTGTTGGCAAAGGTGAATGGACATAACAGACGCCAAAGCGAGCAGACAGGACTGATGTCTTGTGGGGAAATGTAGTATGGTTCCATAATTTCTGCTTATGAGTCTGTTCCATAGATGAGCATCATAATGGTCCTTTCAATATTTGTGAGTGAGAATCAAGTGTAAGGTTTTTACTGTTGTCTTTCAGTGGGCAGGCCACCCATATTTTTTTTTTTTTTTTTTTTTTTTTTACAAATCTTCCAGCAACTAATCAGTCATTGTTGTTGACATGAGGAGACAGAAACGGAAATTTCTTTGAGTTTACAACATAATAATTGAAATGAGTAGGTGACGGGGAACACGTTGAGGCTCAAACTTAGATTGTGGTGGTCAGCTTGGTGTTGTGAATGAGCACCTTTGCCTGTTGCATTGCCTGGGAGGCTGAATAGTTTTTAGTACACATTGTTTAATGACAAACTGTATTGAAGGGCACCAAATAGCGTATTTGTCCTGAAGTTGCGTGTGGAATGCCTTTGGGACTGGACGGCCGGATGCCAACTCCTAGGTCATGTTTATTAGAGCACCGTGTACTAAAGCACATTGTCACAAAACTTGGGTGGGGAATGTCTTAACGTTGAGAGCCGGCGTTTTCAAAATTATTTTGGCATACGCGTAGATGTAATAAATCCATTAACACGTGTGTTTGTATGGACAATTTGCTTGCCGTGCCAAGCTGCTGCGTAGCCCAATGATCAATGCGACACTGTATAATTCAGAAGCATCTAAACACATACACCCATCAAACTGAGCTCAATGCTTAGTAATACAGGTAAAACAGGGGAAGCGAGGGACGTGCTTACTAATCCCTCGTTTTTTTTCCATCCAAAAATGTCCATGTTCTCTGTCTCACGTTGACCCCTGAACCTTGACATCCCATGGCAGGTTCTGGAGGACGTGACCGGGGAAGAGTTTGTGCTGCTCATGCGCATCCTGATGGCGCTGAAGAGCCTGCAGACGGTAAGCGGGCGGCAGCAGCTGGTGGAGCTGGTGGTGGAGCAGGCCTTCCTGGAACAGGCGCTGAACCCCGCCGACCCCGACACCGTGGACCGCCTTCTGCAGTGCACGCGCCAGGCCCTGCCCCTTTTCTCAGTGAGTGCAGCCAAGCCAAGTCACACGGTAGCGTGTGCGCGTTATGACACATGCCTGGAGGCGGCACATCTCTTTGAAAGTTCATACACGCACAGGCCACGCTAGCTGACTTGGTTTTTCACTCTGGTGGTTGTGACATTGTGTATGGTTATGTTGTGTTAAAACGAATGCGTGTGTCATTATTTATTTAAATATATTTCTTTAAATAATTGTTGTGTGGATGCACTTTGTTGGCGCAAATAAAGTTTAATGCAAACTCTGCAAACCACTTCAAAACCACAAATGAGAATACGTAGTTAAATTACATTGAGGTCTGGTAACTGCAGTCTTTTGTGCTGGAGATGAAACAAATGGGAGAATCATACTCTAGCCAACAATGTGCGAGGATAGGTTGCTGTCTGCAGTTCTGAAATATAGACTACTCTTCAGCGTGTGCTATTGAATTAACACGCTTTGGTGGTTTTCAGGTTAAACAATATGTTTTAATTTGTGTTTCCACTTTTCATAATTACAGCTAGGCTGTTTTTGTAGCCTATTGACATTTGGCAACATCAGGAGATGGCCTAGAGCCCGCCTCTGGTCTCTTGGCCATCCCAACCCTTTGGGGCAGTTCCTGATCCATGCAGTCAAAACTCTTCTCTGTCCCTGTCCTGGCACCTCAATGGTGGAACCACCTTCCCTTGGTGATGAGGACAGAATCTTCAGAAAACATCTGAAAACTCACCTTTGCATGGAGTACCTAAAATACCACTGCCACCACCTGCCTTTTGTAAACTTTGCTCTTTGCTTCTTTCCAGCACTGATTTTTGCAGGATAACTAATTCATTGATTACAATGCACGTAATATGAAGCTGCTAAGTTGTCTCACCTTGTTCTGTTAAAATGTATGCACTTACTGTAATTTGATGAGATATTAGAGCGTCTGCTAAGTGACTAAATGTAAACATTTTTAATGTTTATAACAAATATAAACTTGTCTTTTTTTATACTTGCAGAAAAATGTACATTCCACACGCTTTGTGACCTACTTCTGTGACCATGTCCTTCCCAACCTCAGCTCTCTAACTAGTCCTGTGGCCGAGCTGGACATTCAGCTGGAGGTTAGTTACAACCCTCCCCTGTTCCAGTCATGCAGGTTCTGTGCAACTACTCATCCATGTTGGCTCCAACATACCCACATAATGGCGTCATTGACATTTTGTTTGTGTGGGTCTAGGTGCTGAAGCTGCTTGCTGAGATGAGTCCATTCTGTGGGGACATGGTGAAGGTGGAGGCCAACCTCACCATGTTGTTTGAGAAGCTACTGGTAACACACTAGCGTTCTTATTGGCTTAGGTGTGGTTGTTTCACCATGCTATCTTGTTTTTCTGGTGAAAGGCTTCTAGAATATATACAATCAGAAGGAGCCACCTTAGGGCAAGTGTGTTTTGGCATGGGTAGTGATCTGGACATTTTATCTGCACAATTAAAAAGGACAATTGTTAAAGGAGTAGGACCACAATCTTTGAAAATCCACTGCTCAAAAAAATTCAGGGAACACTTAAATCACACATCGGGTATTGATGAACAAAATATATTAAAGGTCAAAATCTTTACTGTACTTTGTGTAATTCATTGAGAAAAAGTTATGTTACAACGGTCAATGGAAACCAAAATCGCCAACCAATTTAGGGCTTGATTCAAACTCATATCAAACATCAAAGTAAACAATTGGAATCACTGGCTGGTCCAACTTGTGTGAATTTCATACATAATGTCCCAGAGGTTTTTAATTGGATTCAGGTCTGGGGAATATGAGGGCCAGCATTGTCCTGCACCAGGAGGAACCCAGGGCCTACTGCTCCAGTGTAAGTCTGATGATGGGTCTGAGGATTTCATCTCGGTACCTAACAGCATTCAGGTTACTGTTAGCTAGCACACGGAGGCCTGTGTGACTCTCTAAGGATATGCCTCCGCAGACCATCACTGACCCACCGCCAAACCAGTCATGCTGGATGATGGCAGCATTACATTCACCACGGCGTCTCCAGACTCTTTCACGTTTGTCACATGTGCTCATTGTGAACTTGCTCTCATTTGTGAAGAGAACGGGGCACCAATGGCGGACATGCAAATTCTGGTGTTCTTTGGCGAATGCCAGTCGAGCTGCACGTTACTGTGCTGTGAGCACAGGTCCCACTAGAGGACATTGGGCCCTCATGCCACCCTAATGGGGACTGTTTTTGACAGTTTGGTCTGAAACATGCACACTAGTAGCCCGCTGGAGGTCATTTTGTAGGGCTCTGGCAGTGCTCCACCTGTTCCACCTCCCACAAAGGAGCAGATACCAATCCTGCTGCTGGGTTGATGCCCTTCCTCGGTCCTGTCCAGCTCTCCTCATGTAACGGCCCGTCACCTGGTATCTCCTCCATGCTCTTGAGACTGTACTGGGAGACAGCAAACCTTCTTGCAACAGCACGTATGAATGTGCCAATCTGGAGGATCTGGACTACCTGTGCAACCTGAATGGGCTGCAGGTTCCGCCTCATGCTGCCTAACTGGACAGATTGATATCCCTGAAGTTTTATTGACTTGGTGTTATGCTGTGAGGATTACTTGTTCCCTTAAGTGTTTTGGGCAGTGTACAAAAGGCAAGGCCTATATAGTCTCTGACCAGAGGACATCTGCCATACATTTTCTTCACCATTTGTCAGTGTATTGTTGAGTTAACTGAGTTTGCCAGCAGGGAATTTGCTACAAATGGGTGACATTGGATATGGACAATACTGGTAAAAGGCCAACTGACCCACCCTTTTTCTACCTGCCTGTAGGAGTTCATGCCGCTTCCCCCCGAGGCGGAGGGTGAGAACGGAGAAAACTCAATAAGCGAGGAACCCAAACTGCAGTTCAGCTATGTGGAGTGTCTCCTCTTCAGCTTCCACCAACTGGGCAAGAAGCTGCCCGATTTCCTGATCGACAAGATCAACGCTGAACGCCTCAAAGACTTCAAGATCAGGTATAGGAGGCCTGTAGTAATGTTTGAGCGGAATTGACAAACTGTATTTTTGCCATGTGGGATGTTCATCTATTTCTTTTTTTTTTGCGACGTTGCTGATTTTATTTATTCGTTTTCACGTGTGTGCACGCTAGTAATCTTGCTCCTAGGTGTTTTTGTAGATTCAGTCTGATTTAGTGGCTGTCTAATTCTACTTCCTCTTCGGTCCAGGTTACAGTACTTTGCCAGAGGACTGCAGGTATACATTCGCCAACTGCGAGTAGCCCTACAAGGCAAAACCGGAGACGCACTGAAAACAGAAGAGGTATGTTGTCAGCTAGGGATGGGAGGAAAATCGATAGTGTAGTGTCACAATATTATTTTTAACGATCTTTATGTAACCGGGTATCAATTTTCTACAAATCTATACAACAGCTTTCAATTAGATCAAGATGAACCACGTACACTCAGACTAAGCTCGCTCAAAGAGGAATAATTTGAAGAAACAATTTCAGTGGGGAAAAAAATAGTATGCTTTAGCATTTATATTACAATTTAAATTTGTATATTAACTTTGTATGCAGAAAAAAAATAAATGGCTCAGTCCATAATATTAAAGAACATCGGAATGTGAAACTATAGTCTGATACACGGTAGTATTACTATAGGCGCGTGCGCGTGCGTGTGTGTGTGTGTGTGTGTGTACGTTGGCGATCTCATGAAAAATATCCAATAAAAAAAGACGTCTTATCTGGGTCCCCGTGTGTTGCCACGTCGAGATGGAGAATGGTGTAGCAGAGATTCCACACCATGGGCACTCTCATCAGTTATCTGATTTGCTGACTCGCCGTTCAATTCAGGAATTGTGAATCAGAATCATACTAAAAAAAGATCAATCTACACATAACAGTAATTTTCAGTTAGAAGTATCCAACTAAAATATACATAGTACATGTTGATCTATTAACTAGTTTGAGTGTAACTAAATGCATCCCACTTCCATGGCACCACCGCAGGAGCACGTGGGGCAGCAATGGTTTACAAAAAGTTACTACTCCAAACCTGTGGTCCATCTAAATGTGACTCTAGCACAAGTGCTTAAACATTCAGCATATAATACTGTGAAGGGTAAACTCCATAAATAACGTTTTCATAGATTCGAAGCCATTAAGTAACTTTTGTTATACAGTATGCTTAGTTAAGCTACAGACTTATTTCGTTAGCACACCTCGCACTAAACTGCATGTACACCTAGCATCTACCTTTTATTATAAGTGACCTGTAACTTACTCAACTTTACTATTATCTCTGATTGGTTTTGTTTTTGCCGAACCGCATAAGCTGAGTCGGCCAAGAAGAGCTAATGTCTCTTACTGACTGACTGACTACCCCTTGTTAAATAGTGTAGTGGTCAGAGTAGCAGACTTGTGAACTATAGGTCCCGAGTTCATATCTCCTCGCAGGCGAAGCGAAGTATGTGTTATGAATTATTCCGTATAGACGATAACTTCGCTGGCTAAACCCGTCGGTATCTACATTATAATAAGCCTGAAATAAAACAGTTTACGGTTATATTGCGACTGTTTCTGGTGGATTTTCGAAGTACACATCCGTGCATGCTTTTTGGGTCAGGGTGGACAAACACATTTGATGGCTACAGAATACAGTAGTTACGTTATAGTAAGCCTTAACTGAAACTGTATACGGTTATATTGTGACTGTTTCTGGCATGGAATAGTTCATCATCAGTCTCGCTAGCAATTGCTCAATTCTTATGATTATTCCTAGGAAGTTAGTAGATACTAGTAAACCTATTTCTGGCTAATAAGCTGTTAAAACGGCCAGTGGCAAAAGCAATACAGTTCATAGACGCTATGGTGGAGGTAAACTTAATAAGAAACGTTAGTCAGTTTAACACAATCCTCAATGGAGTCTAGCAACTGCTGAAATGTGTAATGCCGTGGTGTAGTGGTTAAAGACAGTGCCTCTCATGTGGAAGACCTAAGTTTGAATCTATTGAGAGCAACAACATCTATTTCTTATTTCTGGTAGATTCCACGATTCTCGTCTTTTCACTTGATGAAAAAGTTAAACGTCGCCTTTATTGATAGTTATTGTGTATATGTCATTCACGAATCGGGAAAAAAAAGTACATTGTTTTACCATGAAAGAAAAAAACATGTTCTTATGCCATGAAATAGCTTTGGCAGACTCGCTAGCAATTGCTCAATTCTTATGACTATTCCAGTAAGTTAGTAGATACTGGTAAAGCTTATTACTGGCTAATACGCTGTTAAAACGGCCAGTGGCAAACGCCATACATAGACGCTATTTGTGGTGGAGGTAAACTTAGTAAGAAACGTTATTCAGTAACTGTATCAACGTCATTCACGAATGGCCAATTAACTATTAAAACGGACAGTGGCAAAAGAGGGTTTGTTCAGGATAGACACGAGACTATACTAACACCCAGCAAATGTACAGCTCTGTGGTGTAGTGGTTAACGACACAGCCTTTCATGTGGGTGACCCGGGTTCGAATCTCAAGAGAGCAGCACTTTCTATTGCGGGCCGGCTGAACTAGGCTTGCCTGGTTTCTTCTGACTTATTTCACTGTAATTATCTTTAAACATTTCAACTCAGTGATTAGAACTCATTTAAAATAACGTTGACATATCACAAAGCTAGCATGGCTAATACATCAAGAAAACTCACCAGAGATTTCGGGTGAAAGAAAAATCTCCCACACGATGCTGGATAGTTTCAAAACATTCCAACTGATAAAAAACGTAAACTAACAAACCTTCTCTGGAAATAACCCTCTATTCAGTAGGAACTCGTAATCAATTACTGTTTTCCGTGTCCTCTCGTGAAGTGTCAAATCTAAGTGTCGGGTTGTTAGAACTTTCTTACTTTTCCCAGCACCGCACTGTGTAGGGCGCCCTCTAGGGAACTAGAGGGTAACTGTTTCTTTTTGGGGGGTTTTGCAGTAAAAGAGACTATTGCTATAAAATGCATCTGTGCAAATTACATGTTACATTAAAATTGGTTCTGTCTCCAAGAATCAAATTTTTTTTTGTTTGGATTTTCAAGCAATTAAAGCATTTATTTTTATTCGGGTAAAATAACAATGCTGTAATTACTCCAATCCTATAAATGGCGCAATGGTCTTTTGTCGGAATGAATGCAGCATTCTAGAATGCTATATCAGTTTAAGAAAGTGATTTCCCTTACAAAACGTTGTCGACGCCGACGCCATTCGAGCTGCACCCGCTACTTTGAAAACTATGGGATCACTTTGGATTCAACAAAGCTGCAGGGAGGAAAGAGACATGTCCCAACGCTGTGTTTAAAACATGTCGCACCAAAATCAAGTACTCTGGTAATACCACCAACTTGAGGGCTCATCTCACCCGTCATCATTTGGAGTTGAACGTTGCAGTAGCAGAGAAACTAAAACAACAAACCCTGGATAGTCTTCTTACCAGACTACTCCACAATTCCGAAGCGGCAAAGCGAATCACACAATCTGTGACGCACTTAATATGTAAAGACCTCGTAGAAAGTTTTTTTTTATCTGCATACATTCGTTGTTTCAGAACAGCCAAACGTAGCAACTTTGTTTTTACATTTTCATATGAATGTAAAATATATATTATTTCTCAGATGGCTGAATACAGTAGCATGTGTTTTATATATAAACCGTTAATCCTAGGCACAATGCACTTTCGCATACAAACTGTCTTCAAAACTAAATCTTGGAAAGTTCTGTGTAAATTTTGACAGACTCATGGTTTTATTGTATTATTAACCCCCTGGGGACTACGCTTTAAATTTTCGGGTTTCACTACTTTTATATTTGTGTAATCATTTATGTAAATGGATCATCATGTATTTGGCATCAAATGATTCTAAAGAACCTCAGCTAATATAAGCATGCATGTTAATGTTCTTATAAGGTAGTGTTTTAGGGAAAAATGCACAATAAAGTAAATAATTTCATAAGCGAAATCTGATTTTTTCTATATATAATTGAATTCTCACCATAACACAACCATATGGAGTGATACTCCCAATACAAATGTTCTGTGCAAACACAATGCACATTTGTGTAAGAAAAGGCATCACAATGAATGTGAACAGAAAAATGAAATTAGTCACCTTTTGTGCAAGCAATCCAATATGTTTATGACACCCATAATTATTTCACTATTTATCATTGAAATCAGACCACAAACAGCCTTGTGGAACTACTCTGCCATTCCGAAAACACTTTTCAAACCTTTTTTCTTACACAAATTTGCACTGTATTACAATAAATGTGAAGAGAACAATGAAATAATTCACCACAAACGGCCATGTTTGTGATATCAGACCACAAACAGCCATGTGGAACAGTTCTCCCATTCCAAATACGCAAAGCAGACAATACCTATAGTGATCACATTTGTATTACATTATTTCATGATAAATAGGTTATTTGATGTTACTTACCAGACTGTTCTTGCGTTCTTCCATTGGATGCTGTCAACCAACAGACCATCCATTGGTCAGGAGGACAAGGATTTGGTTGCATTTGCACAGGATAACGACAACCAGGAAATGTGCCACGTAAACACAAAGCGCATCTGCGTTTTCAGCGGAATCCCAGGAAAACAGAAAAGACAACAGAATCTCTCTATCACAAACCGTTTTGAAAAGATGTAATACTATGTAATTGTTGTGCAAATATGCCTCAGGCGTGGGCGGTAGTGCCTAGTCCGTCCTCAGGGGGTTAAGTTGTTTTGGCAGAATTTGATTTTTGGAAATATGATTTGAATGTTTGCAAATGGTTATATGATTAAGAGATGCAAAATAATAGCAATATTAAATCGCAAATACATGGAATCGGGAGAATCATGAAAATCTCAATACATTGTATTGGCACTTAATACGATATTATCACAATACTTATCTTGCAATTCCAGCCCTCTTGCCATCTGTCATATCCTCTAGTTTTTTGCTGTCTTTTGGCTCCCTATTCACAGAATCATGCAGATACAACAGAGGCGTCCTTGTCTGAATACGTGGTAATCGCGTTATGTTTGATATGGATTTAAATCCTCTTTGCTGTGTTGTTTTCTATTCTCAGAACAAGATCAAAGTGGTTGCTTTGAAGATCACCAACAACATTAACGTTCTGATCAAGGTGAGGTTTCTGACACTGGCCGTCCCTGAAAAACATTTGGCTAACCACCACTACCTGGTGTTCTCATTACTATGCTCCTTCTCGGCAGGATCTCTTCCACAACCCACCATCATACAAGAGCACGGTTACTTTGTCCTGGAAGCCTGTCCAGAAGACTGAGGCTACTGCGTAAGTCTTATGTTGTTAAGTAGTCAACACGCTTAAAGGGTAGTAGATACAGATCTTTTTCTGGTGTTTTCAGAACTCCAAAATGTTTCTATTTAAATAATGTATTATTACATATAAGATAAGCTAAAAGAATGTAAAAGAGAAGTAATGTGGTTTTCAGTTTTGCATATGGCTTGTTGTAGCCGGTGGTTTTGGAAAACCTGATAGGGATATGAGTGTAATATGTGACAGAATTCAGGAACGGGGTCCTATTGTTAAATTTGAGTTTGGCTTTTTTTTACATTTCATAAAGGTCCAGATTTGTAATGGTATACAATAAAATACTGTTTGATAAAGTTATAGGAAAGATGTGCCGCTTTAGAAGTTGATTAGCTGCTCTACTTAGTTTTGAGAAAAAAAGCTTGAAAGATTCACACTTGCCAGAGAGCTGGTCTTTGTTTACGCCCATTTAGCGTAGTTCACCCTCTTAGGCCTTAACCCTACCCAGCTATACATTTTCAAATGGAGACACTCTGGCTGGTCTCTAATAAACACATACAATATCAAACCAAATAAAGTTACTTTTTTTCCTCCTGCACTTGATACATCAGGTATAAACAGTACAGTGAAAGGTAAAATGGCTTAGCAGCAGGATTTTTAATAAATAGTTGCAGCAATGTAAGTGCAGATAGTTTGAGTGCAGGTGGACAGCCACTTAGCTGTTTACTGTACTGATGGACTGGGTGTCCACATCACACATCAGAATCAGAGTTTTATTGCCAGGTAGGTTTCACGACAAACAAAATAGAACTTGCTCACTTTTGTGAAGTCAATGTAAACATAATAGCTAGGCATAATCACACACCTGGACGAATGACCGATCAATCAGGTAGCTAATTATCAAACTAAGTGACTTGCTCACTTTGGTGGAAAAAAGCTAGTTATCCAACGATCAAGCTAGCAACCAGGAAATGTTAGCTAGCTGGTAAATTTTGTCCATTTCCTTCTCATACGCTGCTTGCACATGACATTCCACTGATTCCATCACACGGTCAACTTCATCTGTGGAAACAACACTGTACATCTCAGTTCCTTCATCACTTTCATCAGAAGAATCTGCAATGTCTCGTTCTCTGACAACGTTTTAAACAAGTCTGGTATTTCCTCATCGTTGTCCGATTTTATCTTCCGAGTCAGAGAGGGTCATGGCATCATTGTCCTCCAGAAAGTATTCTCTCACAACTTGTTCCAGCTCAGATTTGTTGAAAACATCAGCTAAATTCAGGGCAGTGATATGGTTGAGAGCTCTAACAACGTGTTTGCACTTGTCTATGTTTGAAATTCCCGGGATCACAATGATATTGACCAAGTAGTTGCATTATGACAGACGCCAGTGACTTGCTGACATACTGAGTTCTGATTAGTCTCATGTCCAGCCCTTCATTTTCTCAGCCAAACATGAGTTTGAGGTTTAAATTTTATTTGCATTTACACTTTGCATACTAGTTTATTAAGTCACATTAAAGTTCACATCTTCAAGAAGGCATTTCTGCAAAAAAGACAAAATGCTCCAGAACATGTTTTTCTTCTTACAGACATCTCTCCTGAAAAGTAGTGAAATGCGACATAAGCGCACGTTCCTGAATTCTGTCACTTATCTCTTAAATTTTAATTGATGGATCAACTCAACTGCCCATGAAATATGACAGATGAGTGAATTTATGGTACGGTGTTAGTAATCCCTATCGCGTTAATCAGTTCAGTGAATTCTACTGAAATGAAGGAACAGGTCCGGCTAAATCTTATGGACCCTGCTGTTTTCCACTGCCCTAAAGCTTTGACTTGAAGATCACTGACTGTCGTGGAAGCACCATTAGCATTCCAACCCACTTACCTCTACCGTCGTCTTTGCCCTGTCTGCCCCCAACAGTCCAAAGCGCCCGTCTGGGGAGGAGATGGGTGCTGGTAGTACCATGAAGAAGCAGCTGTCCCCGCTGCCCCGGAGGGATGCCAGGCAGATCTACAACCCCCCCAGCGGCAAGTACAGCGCCACGATTGGCAACTTCTCCAATGGTGAGGGTGGCACCGGGGGTGGCATGTTTTAAATGTAGAACAATACACAGGTGTTCAACATGTCATTTTACAGATGTTATAGTTTTTAATGGTTTGTAGGAATGACGCTAGAACGTTGCCCAGGTGTTAGACAGATGTTGTAACTGGATGTCTGTCCTCGTTCTTTCTCCACGCACCATTTACTGCTTGGTGAATGTTCCTTTTGCAAGTATACATCTGAATCATTTAAGAGATTCTTTGGATAATATCTACAGGTACTGGGAAAATCTGCCTAATTCATCAGAAACCTAATCCTACTGGGGGTTTTCCTGGTAGACAGATGCTCACTTTAATGCTTAAGTCACAACAGAATGGCTTTGCAAGGGGTTATGTTTCCTGCCCATGCCTCAACGAAAACTCCCCTTCAGTGAAATATGGTGGTGGCCGCGTCATGCTGTGGGGATGCTTCTCATAAGCAAGAATGTTAAATATGAAGTAATAATAGATTACGAGTTAAATGTAGGAAAATACTGCAAGAGAACCTGCTTCAATTTGCAAAAAAAATGAAGCCTAGGAGAAAATTCGATCAGGATAATTTGATCAGGACAATGATCTCAAGGGAAAGGCCAAAGCAACATTGGAGTAACCCAAAAAGAAAGTTGAATGTCCTACAGTGGCCCAGTTATAATTAGGAAAATTACACAATTGGACCGTGGTTTGAATACTTTTGCAAAGCATTGTGTAATCTAAACCCATCTGATGAATCATGAATTTGAGTAGGTACGGGTCGGCCCATCCCTACAAAGAGCAGAGTGTTACTTATGAGTGACCGAGATGCTGTCTATTCATTTTATGTAAAAAGGTGTGAAATGGATACATATCCTACTCCGAAAAACACAAATCATAGTGGTAATAATGTGCCCCTTTATTGACTGTCTGTCTCTCGTGATTCCAGAGCAACGTGGAGGTTTCAGGGGAGGCAAAGGACGAGGCTTTGGTGGTAGGGGAGGCAGGAGCCGGGGCCGCATCTACTAAGTTTACCATCTCAGACACATAGACAAACAACTGCAGTACATCAGGATCCCTGCCGTAACCACAGTGGTCTCCACGACCACTGTTCCTCAACCTGTGTCCAGCTTGTTTTTTTCCCTTATCCCAAGCACCTATGTTAAGGAAGTGTTTTAGTTAGTTTTTAGGCGGGGGGGGGGTTAATTTCAACTAAACACTTCTAAGAGACTGGGCTCCGAACTTTTCTACCTAACGTTTCTACCCCACACTTTCCCAGTGAAGCAATTGTTCATGTAGAGCCTTTTGGGTATTATTATTTTTTTTTGTTGCTGTTTTTTGTTTTCATTATTATGAGTGTACTTTGTGGAACCACAGACTGCCAAGTTGTACTTGATTGATATTTTTTGTCAAGGAAAAAAGTATGTTTTACAAAATTATGACAATTGCATTATTTCACTTATTTAATCTTTTTTATTTTTACGATTCGATTTGGGTTGGCATACTCTTTGCTACTTTGTATGAATCTATAAAGATGTTTTCATCTGAATTTTTATCATAAACTTGTATTGAAGTCTTTCCGCCTTGCCCCCTTTGTGTAATACTGTCAAAATAAGACCCTTGCAAAGTTCTGAAATTTTAGAATGTTGACTAACCCCTTCATAAAAATAGGTTGTATGACACAAAGTAGCACAAGTACTTATTATAAAGTTGATTCACTTTATAATTGGAAACATTAATTGTCATTGAAAACAGCCATGACGTTAGTTTAATACTAACTCCCCAGTAACTTTTCTACTAACTGTAAATTAGTTTATAATCTCAGTTGGAGTCTGTTGCTCATGTTTTGCATGCTTTTTTTTAAATAAAAGTTTTGGATAAAGTGGAACTATTCTTCTATATTGGTACATATTATAAATTGTTCTCTCTTGTCTACCAAATAGTATTAGATTAGAAAAAACAGTACTATACCCTGGACAAATGGGTTGTACAGTTGAGTAACAGGTGAGTTAAATGTTATGTCCTAGTTTAAATGTTAATTACCACTAGCTAAAGCTGACAAAAATGGTGTGCTTAGGTTGCTGATGAACACAAAGGCCTTGAGCAGCCTCTGGTTTAATGTTGATGTGTTAACCATTAACTGGCAAATGTGACTGAAAGACACGTAATGGAACAAAAATAGTCCGTGAGTCCCCATCACATTCATTCTGTTCGGATCTTTTTCAGGCACTTTCTTTGCTGGTGTAAGGAATGCGTTTATATAGGTTTTATACAGTTTTCTATTGGTATTACTTGGTATGCATTGCGAGATTTGCGTTGGATTCTAACATGCTGGCAAAATCGCAAGCTTTCGCACTCAGCAGCAATTTGACAGCGGCGGATTTAGGTATGGGTGACATGGGAAGCAGCCCGGGGCGACACGAGGTGAACGCTCAAAAAAATCGGAATGGTGACATTTGCGTGATCGGTTTTCTGTCGCTCTTTTGCACGACGCGTTACTTAAGTCACCGTGTGGGACTGTGGGTCAATTAACCTTGTCGGAGTAGGCGCTTTGATTCTAGTTTGTGAGCTAGGCAGATTACTGCCAGGGAAGGTCACCCACTCAAGTGCGAGTTGGGAAGGTCTCCCCACTGGAAGGTTGAGGAGCGGGGTAAATTTGGTTTGATGTTTAAATATTCGGAGTGTGTACGATTTGTTTTGGAAGAGGTACTGACGATCAAAGACGTCCGTGAGATATATATAGAATTGGATTAGGGCAGAGAGCAAGGTACACCCTTTTGTTTTATCAAAAATCTAACTTTTCTTTTAGCAGAGCCCAAAATGTTGCATTACGCTGTCGAATGTCTGTTAAGTAGTTTAGGGACCGTCATAAAAGTGCAATACCTGATTGAATATGACAAAAAAAGAGTTTTTTTGTGTCAACCTATTAATACCTTCCCCGGTAATGGAAAGTATAGATACAGACACTTTTTGTGTTATTAAACAAACCTATAATTTTCTACATATATTTCTGAATGTTAAAGCTGATATTTTTGAATATATTCCTATAGAGATGACATTATAAATATAAAATCACTTGTATTTTGTTCTCTGAACTTTAGATTTCCCGTTTTACACTTCCGTGATTATATCAGAATTTATCCTTCTATACAATTCTTTTTGAATAGCTCACTATCCATATGAACTAGATATCTAAAAACAAGTGTGGTGTATTCCTTTACCTCTGTTCTGAAAGGTACACCTCTTATTTTTTTCAAATTCATTATCTTGATTTTATTTTTAAAAATCTATTATTAGCACTCTATTACCTAATTCACATGAACTTTTTTAATAGCTTCCAATCCAAATGACATGTACCTCTATAACCACTTGTATTTTGTTCACTGACCTTCCTTGTCTAGAGGACGCCCCTTAGATTTTCCATTTTCAATTTCGGGGAATTTACAAGAATTTATCCTTCTATAAAACTATTTTTAATAGCTCACTATCCATATGAGCTAGAGATCTACAAACAAGTGTGGTGTGTTTCTTTACCTCTCTTCTGAAAGGTACACCTCTAATCTTTTGAAAATGAATAATTTAATTTAATGTATTATTACAACTCTATTACCTAGTTAAACTTATTTTAATAGCTTCCTATCCAGATGACATGTACCTCTAAAACCCCTTCACTGACCTTCCTTGTCAAGAGTACACCCCTTAAATTTTCTATTTTGGTGAGTTTACAGGAATTTATCTTTCTAAACAACTATTTTTAATAGCTCACTATCTATATGAGTTAGAAATCTACAAATAAGTGTGATGTGTTCTGGTAACTGTCTTCGGAAAGGTACACCTCTTCTTTTTTTCCAAATTCATTTTCTGTATTTTTTAAAAATGTATTATTACACCTATATTACCTAATTAACATAAACTTATTTTAATAGCTCACTATCCATATGAGCTAGAGATCTACAAACAAGTGTGATGTGTTCCGGTAAGTCTCTTCTGAAAGGTACACCTCTTTTTATTTCCAAATTTATTTTCTGTAAATGGCAAATCTAAGGGGCATACTCTAGACAAGTAAAGTCAGTGACCAAAATGCAAGTGGTTTTGGAGGTACATGTCATCTGTATAGGAAGCTATTAAAAAAAGCTAATGTTAATTAAGTAATAAAGTTGTTAAAAATCAAGTAATTAAAAAAAATACATATAATTAATTTTGAAAATTAAGAGGTGTTCCTTTCAGAAGAGAGGCAAAGGAACATGCCGCACTTGTTCGTAGATCTCTAGCTAGTGTGGGTATTTAGCTATTAAAAAAAGGATAAATTCTTGTAAATGCACCGATATTGAAAATGGAACATCTAAGGGGCGTACTCTAGACATGGAAGGTCAGAGAACAAAATACAATATAGTTATAGTTATAGAGGTACATGTCATCTGGTTTAGAAGCTATTGAAAAGTTCGTTAATTAGGTAATGGAATTGTAATAATGTAATTTAAAAAAATACAGAAAATTTATGTTGAAAAAATAAGAGGTGTACCTTTCAGAAGAGACGTAACGGAACACCCCACACTTATTTGTAGATCTCTAGCTCATATGGATAGAGAGCTATTAAAAAAGGACTGTATAGAAGGATACATTCTGATAAAATCACAAATTGAAAATGGAAAATCTGAGGGGTGTACCCTAGACAAGGAATGTCAGTGACCAAAATGTAAGTGGTTTTAGATCTACAGTGGATATAAAAAGTCTACACACCCCTGTTAAAATGCCAGGTTCTTGTGATGTAAAAGAATGAGACAAAGATAAATCATGTCAGAACTTTTTCCACCTTTAATGTGACCTATAACGTGAACAATTCAATTGAAAAAAAAACTGAAATCTTTGAGGGGGAAAATAAAAAATAAAAACTCACAATAACCTGGTTGCATAAGTGTGCACACCCTTAAACTAATACTTTGTTGAAGCACCTTTTGATTTTATTACAGCACTCAGTCTTTTTGGGTAGGAGTCTATTAGCATGGCACATCTTGACGTGGCAATATTTGCCTACTCTTCTTTGCAAAAGTTCTCCAAATCTGTCAGATTGCGAGGACATCTCCTATGCACAGCCCTCTTCAGATCACCCCACAGATGTTCAATTGGATTCAGGTCTGGGGTCTGGCTGGGCCATTCCAAAACTTTAATCTTCTTCTGGTGAAGCCATGCTTTTGTGGATTTGGATGTGTGCTTTGGGTGGTTGTCGTGCTGAAAGGTGAACTTCCTCTTCATCTTCAGCTTTCTAACGGACGCCTGAAGGTTTTGTGCCAAAATTGCCTGGTATTTGGAACTGTTTATAATTCCCTCCACCTTGACTAAGGCCCTGGTTCCAGCTGAAGAAAAAAAGCCCCAAAGCATGATGCTGCCACCACCATGCTTCACTGTGGGTATGGTGTTCTTTGGGTGATGTGCAGTGTTGTTTTTGCGCCAAACGTACCTTTTGGAATTATGGCCAAAAAGTTCAACCTTGGTTTCATCAGACCATAACACATTTTCCCGCTTTTGGGGAACTTGACGTTTGTTTTTGCAAACTTCAGCCGGGCTTGGATGTTTTTCTTTGCAAGAAAAGGCTTCTGTCTTGCCACCATACCCCATAGCCCATTCATATGAAGAATATGGGAGATTGTTGTCACATGTAGCACACAGCCAGTACTTGCCAGAAATTCCTGCAGTTCCTTTAATGTTGCTGTAGGCCTCTTGGAAGCCTCCCTGACCAGTTTTCTTCTTGTCTTTTCAGCAATTTTGGAGGGACATCCAGTTCTTGGTAATGTCTGTCTTCACTGTGTTCCATGGCATATCTAATGCTTTGGAAATTCTTTTGTACCCTTCTCCTGACTGATATCTTTCAACAATGAGATCCCTCTGATGCTTTGGAAACTCTCTGGGGACCATGGCTTTTGCTCTGAGATGCAACTAAGAAAATGTCAGGAAAATCCTACTAGAACAGCTGAACTTTATTTGTGATTAATCAGAATCACTTTAAATGATGGCATGTGTGTAATGACTTCTATTTAACATGAGTTTGAATGTGATTGGTTAATTCTGAACACAGCCACATCCCCAGTTATAAGAGGGTGTGCACACTTATGCAACCAGGTTATTGTAAGGTTTTTATTTTTCATTTTTCCCTCTCAAAGATTTCAGTTTGTTTTTCAGTTGAATTGTTCACATTATAGGTCACATTAAAAGTGGAAAAAGTTCTGACATGATTTATCTTTGTCTCATTCTTTTACATCACAAAAACCTGGCATTTTAACAGGGGTGTGTAGACTTTTTATATCCACTGTACATGTCATCTGGATAGGAAGCTATTGAAAAAAGTTAATCTGAATTAGGTTGTAAGTAAAAAATTGTAATTAGTAAATTATATACAGAGAATTGTCTTGGAAAAAGAAGTGTACCTTTTAGAGGAAAGGTAAGGGAACACACCATGTGTTTGCAGATATGTAGCTCATGTGGATAGTGAGCTATTAAAAATAGTGGTAGACAAAAGCTGCTAAAATTACCGAAGTTGAAAATGGCAAATCCACTGACTGTACTCTGGAGAAGGAAGGTCAGACCAAAATAAATGTGGTTTCAGGGGTACATGTCTTCTTGATGTTATTTAAAAAAAAAGTTAATCTATGTTTGGTAATAGAGTTGTATTGATACATATATTTTCAATATAATATACAGAGAATTGACTTGGAAAAAAATAGGTGTACCTTTGAGAGGGTAGGTACAGGAACACAGCACACTTGTTTGTAGATCTCCGTCTCATATGGATAATGAGCTATTAAAAAAGTATTGCATAGTTGGATATACAATTGTTTTTAGAGATACATGGCATCTGGATAAGAACTTATTGTAAAACACATCTATATGTTAAGAGTTGTAATAAGGTAAACATTTTTACAAAAATGAAGATAAATAATGGGGAAAATGAGGTGTACCTTTGTAAGGACAGGTAAAGGAACATGGAAAACTTTTCTGTACATTTCTAGATCATATGGGTTTTGAGCTATTAGAAAACTGCTGTTTAGAATGAGAAATTAAAGTAGAAGGAAAAACAGCAGTTAGGGGGGAATTGGGACAACAAAGGTCAGTGACCAAAGTATAAATTGATTTAGAGTTAATGTCTCTTGGATAATATCATCATCTGTAAAATGATTTAGGCTTAGCCTATTTGTGTTTTATATTTTTTTAGTATAAACAAATAACACCTTGTTTTGCTTGTAAATGTGGAGAAAAAAAATGGAAGTTGGCACGCAGACCCCAATAAGGTATATCTGCAGACCGCAGATATACCTTATTGGGAGCATTACTTAATATGGGGGCGTTACTTATTATGGGGGTTCCTGAATATTAAGTTACGCCCACTGAATATTAAGTTACACCCACTGATGTTTGCCAATGGTCAATTAAAATGGGCGTTCCTGAATATTAAGTTAAGCCCACTGATGTTCACCATTGGTCAGTTTGGGGACATCCTGGTTTGACACACTGTTCGACGCTAGGTGTCATGTATGGGTATGACGTCATTACGTTGAGTGTACTAATGAAGGAAGAAGAGCTATCTAACGTTACAACTTTAAAAAGTGCCGAATGCACTTTTTAGGCGGTCTCTAGCCTCATCCACGTATTATTCCTCCATTAAAAATAACGTAAAATCGTTTTTTGAAAACGGAACGAAACCGACAAACCAAAGGGTGTACCAATTGCTTTCTACCATCACCTGATTCTATATATATATCGCTGTTGTCTTTGTAGGACCTTTTTGGGGAGCGCTGTTAACAAGCAAACTCTGAATATCAAACATAAAACCAAATTTAGTAGGGGTAGCTGGGGTATCAAACAGCGCACCTCTAACTTTATACACTACTAATGCTATTAGTAAAATAAATCAATCATACTACTCTACCGAATAAACCACCATTCATAGTACTGTGAATTTATAGTTTCACAAACATATTGTTGCATTTTTTTCTGGTTTGTGCAAAATCGTTGGTTTATGCAAAAAAAAAACTGTCTGCACAACACCAAGGTGAATTGATTTAGTCTTGACTCTTGGTTGACGGTGCTGGGGGATGGGTAATGTATTGATGCAGGAGTGCCAAATCAACACAAATGCATAAGAAAAGGTCTAAGCCATTAGGTGCCCAGTTTCGGAAAAACGGAACAGAAACGCGCAAAAGATAAAGGTATACAGCACTGGCGTAGCGTGGTGACGCCAGGCCCGGGTGCAAGATGTCCTTACTCAGTCTTATTTTTGTATATATCTTGTATCTGAATGTATCTGAACGGATTCGCCCAAAGAGCCATACAAGCTAGAACCGCCACTGCCAGCAAATTAATTTTGGCTATCGCCACCAGGCAAGATTTTGACTAGCCAAATAGCAGATTGAAATGATCAACTGCATCAAACATTCACAGACATTGGGAAATTGTGCTCTGTTGCTAGCACATTACACTTTGAATTTAACATTGTTGCATTTTTTTAATTACATAAAATACATATTATTTTTATGTGCTGGATATTTGTGCAATGTTTACTCGGAGTAAAACTGAATCCATGTGTTTCTCTACTCCGAAGACTAATCCACACATAAAAGGGTGAACCGGCTAAAAAAGGCTAATCCCTAATGTTCATTTTCAGTAACGTGGGGAAGAATTTTTGGGTCAACCAATGAGAATGCGACTTGTTGCAATTAGGTTATGTGAGCACCTGAGAGCGCAGACGCTTTTTGCTGCGCGACCAGTTTTAATAAAATAATTGAATAACATGCATACTGAAATTTGTTTTTACAATGCTCGTGCACGCAGCGTTGCCGGTCTAGTCCCCCGCACACAGGAGATTTATACTAGCTTTCGCTTGCAGGATTGGATAGGAGTGGTCCTTATAAAAATCCATTAATACAAGCACAAAATATATCCAATAGGTTTGGATCCTGTGAAAATGTAAGAATAAATCCAGTATGAAAACTTTAATATGAATCCAAAACTCTTTGAATACATCACCTACAAACGTCAAACCAACGTTTACCTGTACAAAAAACCTGCGTGATGAACTGAACATTTCAAATTTAGATTTATCGGTCCATTTTGACCTTCCAGTCTTCAGTATTCCACTGGTGGTGCTTCATGGCCCAGGCATGCCTCTTTTTATTTTTCGTTCTTACAGCCACTCGACCTGTCAAACGTGCAGCTCGAAGTATTCTCTTCACAGTTGAAACTGAGACTTGCTTACTTCAACCAGTTAAACTGTGCTTAAAGCTGCTGTCCTGTGAGCCACCTATCACACAAAGGTGTTGACTCTCAGAAACTGGTCTTCTGATTGTGTTTTGGATTTGGGTCAGCCAGACCTCTTCCTGTCAGAATTCCTCCAATTTTCAAGCACCTTTTGATGTTGTAGCAAACTGTACTCACTGACACCTTGGCTGTCTTTGCAATTTCTCTAAAGGAAATACCTACACTTTTAAGGGCTATAATGGTCTGTCTGTCTTTCCTAATTGTCTTTTTCTCGCTGTTATGATAGAAATATACTACTTCCTGCAATACAATACTGTAAAAATAATGCTTAAGAAGGTGTAGAAAAACAGTCTGTTCCAACACTGCCTTTATATAGATAGTGGATTTGTAAGTAATAAACAACAAAATTTGGGACACCTGTAGGAATTGTTCACATCAACTTTCAAGGCTAAATTTATTTCCATTGCTGCAGAACTGCTGTAAATTGTTAACCCATTACTTGTTCCTGAAGAATATCTTTTTTATAACTCTGAAATGTAAATTATTTTTCAGTTTTTGGTGACCTAAACTTTTTTAAAACCTCTGTCGTTTACTGCATACCTTTGTACAATTTGAGGTTATTTACTGGACTTGAACTGCTTAAATTTCAATAAAAACTGGAAGAATGGGGTTGTTCTAAAACTTTTGACTGGTAGTGTATATGTATTTTTAGGAAAATGTAGAATGATTTTTTGGGATAACCAAAGGCAGTGCAAAATGTTGCTCGATGTAGGGAATAATATAGCATTAAAATTGTCTTAGTCACATGTTGAAAAAGCAATTGAAAATGTAGTTCCACTCCAATTTTTCATTGCAACCATCTAATCTGGGACTTATTTAGACCTGGAAAACCAGGTGAGTGTAACTAATGCTGAGGTAGAACAGAAAACCATCATACTCTGGCCGTTACATAAATGTTAATAGAAAATGTATATTAAACATACATGTCAAGAGCACTATTAGCAGCACGTGTCCATTTCTTATGAACGGTTAGTGAAAATGGTGATACTGTTCTTTATTGACTGTCCTTTGTGCATTGCTTATGTGCAGGCTGCCTACAATTTTAGAAGCTGTCACACAAATGTCTCTTGCCATTTTAAAACCCGGGTGGATTGTGATCGAGAAAACAAGACCTGTGCAGGGTTGTACACCTTTTTTCTTTCATAAACAGATTTACGAGGTCTGCAGCTTAAGACGTTTGCGAGCTATTGAGCTTTGATTTTCCGAATATCTGTCAAATATTGAACATAAATGCCACTGACGTACCTCTTATTTTTTCCATATTCCATCTCCGTATTTCTTTGTTTTTTAGAAATGTTTGTATTCTTACAACTAATAGCTTCCAATGTCCTAGAAAAGAAAGAAACCACTGGTGTCTTCATCATTCAGCAACGACCAGATCGGCCAAGGAAAACAACAGCAGTTGATGACAGAAAAATGACCAGACCTGTGAAAAACAACCCTAAAATGTCAGTGAAATCACCCACAACCTCCACAATGCTGGGATGAAAATGTCACAATCCACTGTTCACAAAAGACTTCAGCAGCAGAATTACATAGACTACACTGCAAGATGCAAACTGCTGATCAGTACTAAAACAAGAAGCCCAGATTAGGATTTGTTCAAAAGTAGAGATCAGCCAATATAGTTTTGGAACAGAGTTCTTTGTACAGATGAGACAAAGGTGAAGCTATATCAAGTGGTGAGAAGGAAACAGTGTGGAGGAAAAATTAACTGCGGATGATTCAAAACATACCACCTAATCAGTGACACATAGTGGAGGTAGGGTCATGGCATGGATATGTATGGTGGCCTCTAGAACAAGCACACACATCTATATTGATGATATAACAAATGATGACAGCAATACAACAGCTTTGCAGTAAAACTACATGGTGTAGAATTTTACATATAGGGGAATTTAACAATTGAGTTGTGCTGAAATAATTGTAATGAAATTAAAGTAATGAAATACAGGAGTGCAACATATCAACTGTTGATGGGTAATTGCCACATTCTGACATGGTTGTAGCAGTCTTCATTCTGTATTATTTTGAGGAATGTTCCTTAAAGGTTCCTTTTTATTTCAGCATAAACAAACGATTAATGGGTAACTAGCATGACCTCACCTAGTGTTGCCATCTCAGTTACAAAGCTTTTTCCCTACAACATTCCTA
The DNA here is from genome assembly GCA_016801175.1 of Esox masquinongy. Classification (NCBI taxonomy): domain Eukaryota; kingdom Metazoa; phylum Chordata; class Actinopteri; order Esociformes; family Esocidae; genus Esox; species Esox masquinongy. The sequence continues at coordinate 29,432 of JACXGI010008289.1, forward strand.
GCCGTTACCTACTATTTTCCGCAGAAACATGCTTACAATTGATGTGTAGTTACCATGTTGTTACCCATTTGGTTCCTCTGTTTTCTATGTTGTTTCCTGGAAATAACCTAGTTATTACCTCGTTATTTCCATCCTGCCAAATAAAGTGCTACCGGCTTTGCGAAGTATCTCAATGGATGATACCAAAAGTTTCCAAAATATAAGGGATTTATATTTTGGGATTTATATTTTAAAGTTTACCAAAATATAAGGGATTTTCAACTTACTAGCTTCAATACTTCTTCCATTTGCTTGAAGTTGAATTGTCCCATTACTTATGGTCCCATGAAATGGGGGGGGGGTGGAATTTGGAAAGTTCTGTTGTTCTCACTTCGTAAAACATATATTTGTTGAAATAGCCCGAAATAAAAGTTGACATGTACTTTTGTGTCATTCATCTTCTTTGAGGTGATGTTCTTATTTTTAAATGTTTTCCTGTACAGCATTGCCTCTGTACAGCAAAAAACCCTCGGTACCCATGTTAGTGTATTTGGGGTCATTGTCCTTCTGCATGATGTGACATCCAGTGAGTTTAGAGGCATTTGGTTATATCTGAGCACAGTAGACTCTGAAGTAGACTTCAGAATTCTTCCCATTACTGCATCAGCAGTTGTGTCATAAATGATGACAAGTGAGCCAATTCCAGTGGCAGCCATACATGCCCGAAACATAACACCCCTCAACTATATTTCACATATATGGTGCTATGCCAGCTTAATTTTTCTCTGCACTTTCCTCCTGCCATCATTCTATTACATGTAATTGTTTATCTTGTCAGTCCACAATACCTCTTAGATACTTTTTTGGTCTTCTGCAGTTGTTTGTGGCTGACACTTCCAATTAAGATGAAAAACAAGCTATTAAAACAGCCTTATTTGACAATAAATATATATACATAATTTGTGAAGTGACACGTGGAAAACTCATTCATGTACTCCTGACCAGGAAGGTCAGTAACAAATGTCCAACTTTTTCTAGAGTTACATTTCTCCTGAAAAGGAATCTACAAAATAGCATGTCAATGTGAATTAAGTGACAGCTGTAATAGGACAATATTGTATGAAAATAAAAGTCATTTTGAAAATGTAAGAGGTCTACTTCTGTGAGGAGTGACAAAGGGACAAGCCACACTGGTGTGTAGATCTCACATGGATTGTGAGCTGTTGAAAAATACCCATGCAGATGGATAAATTCAGGCAAAATTTGTGGAATAAAGAACAGCAAATCAAATGGGTGTAGTCTGCACAAGGAAGGTGGTTACAAAAGGTCAAACTGTTTTAGACATGTGTATCATCTGGATAAAAATCTATTAAAAAAGGAAACAATGAGCATCTTTAAGTGACAGAGCTGGAATAGCACAAATATTTGTTAGAAATTCAAGCAATTTTGAAAAGATTGTTGTACATCAGAGGGGAGGTGGAAGAACACACAAAACCTGTTACTAGATCTCTAGCTCATATGCATAGTGAGCTAGAGAGTGGTTTTAAAGTGGATTTAGAGGACATCTGGATAGGAATCTGTCAAAAAAGTTAATTAAATGATACAGTTGTAATAATACAATATTTGTAAAAACAATTAAATACATAGAAGGACTTTGGAGAAATATGAAGTGTGCCTCTCAGAGAAGAGGTTAAGGAACACAACACACTTGCTTGTGGATATCTAGCCCATATGGACAGTGAGCCATTTAAAAATAACTAATTGGGATAAATTCTGGTAAAATCTGAGAAATTGAAAGTGACAAATACACTGCTCAAAAATAATTTAGGGAACACGTAATCACAGCATAACATCAAGTCAGTTTCACTTCAGGGATATAGATCTGTCCAGTTAGGAAGCATAAGTGATTGTGAATCAGGTGTCACCTGTTTTGGTGTAACTGAAAGTGACAACAGGTGCACTGGAGAGGTAACAGCAAGACAACCCCCAAAAAGGGAATGGTTTTGCAGGTGGTGGCCACAGACAATTACTCTCTCCTTATTCTTCCTGACTGATTCTTCTCTGGTTTTGCATTTTGCTAGTGTCCTTGTCACTACTGGTAGCATGAGGTGGTACCTGCAGCCCATTCAGTTTGCACAGGTAGTCCAGTTCCTCCAGATGACACATCCATACGTGCTGCCGCAACAAGGTTTGTTGTGTCTCCCAGTACAGTCTCAAGAGAATGGAGGAGATACCAGGTGACGGGCCGTTACACGAGGAGAGATGGACAGGGCCATAGAAGGGCATCAACCCAGCAACAGGACCAGTATCTACTTTTTGTGTGAGAAGGAACAGGGGGAGCACTGCCAGAGCCCTACAAAATGACCTCCAGCGGGTTACTGGTGTGCATGTTTCAGACCAAACTGTCAGAAACAAACTCCATGAGCTTGGCAGGAGGGCCCGACGTCCTCTTGTGGGACGTGTGCTCACAGCCCAGCATCATGCAGCTCGATTGGCATTCTCCAGAGAACACCAGAATTTGGAGGTCCACCATTGGCACACCGTACTGTTCACAGATGAGAGCAGGTTCACACTGAGCACATGTGACAGACTTGAAAGAGTCTGGAGACGCTGTGTTGAACGTTATGCTGCCTACATCATCATCCAGCATGACCGGTTTGGCGGTGGGTCAGTGATGATCTGGGGAGGCATATGCTTGGAGGGTCGCACAGACCTCCACATGCTAGCCAACGGTACCCTGACTGCTATTAGGTAGCAGGATGAAATGCTTAGACCCATTGTCAGACCTTACACTGGTGCAGTGGGCCCTGGGTTCCTTCTGGTGCAGGACAATGCCTGGGCTCATGTGGCCAGAGTGTGTAGGCAGTTCCTGGATGATGAAGGCATTGATGCCATTGACTGACCCTCACGTTCCCCAGACATGAATCCAATTGAGAAACTCTGGGACGTTATGTATCGGTGCATCTGACACCGCCAAGTAGCACCACAGTCCAGGAGCTCACTGATGCCCTGATCCAGGTCTGGGAGGAGATCCCCCGAGACACCATCCGCCGTCTCATCAGGAGCATGCCCAGATGTTGTCGGGAGTGCATACAGGCACGTGGGGGCCATACACACTACTGAGTCACATTGAGTTGCCGTGATGAAATTCACACAAGTTGGAACAGCCTGTGATTTCAATTGTTTACTTTGATATTCAGTGTGAGTTTGAATCCAGCCCTCAATCAGTTGGTGATTTTGATTTCTGTTGACCATTGTTACGGCCTTTTGTTGTCAACAAATTGCACAATGTACAGTAAAGATTTTGATCTTTAATATATTTCGTTCATCGAGACCCAATGTGTGATTTAAGTGTTCCCTTAATTTTTTTGAGCAGTGCATTTCATTCATGAAGACCTGATGTGTGATTTAGGTGTTCCCTTAATTATTTTGAGAAGTGTAAGTAACTGAGCAAAATGGATGGTAGTCAGGTAGGTGATGAAGAACCCAAAGGCCACTAAAGAAGATTTAAGTTTCTCTGCAGAGATGGGAAAACCTGTCAAAAGGACAACCATCTCTACAGCACTCCATTAATTAGTCCTTTATAGTCAACTACCTTAATGGAAGCCACTCCTAAGAAAGACATATGACATGCCATCTGAAGGATTCTGAGAACATGAGTAAAAAGATTCCCTGATGAGGTAAGTGTAGCAGTCCCAGCTGAATGATGAATATCTCCTGATCTGATGGTTATGATTTTGGACTTATTTTTATCATAAACAGCTGATGGAGAAATTACTAAAAACAGCTCTTAAAATATGAAAGAAACATGTTACATGCATTCAATAACCAGAAGTTTAACACTTTACAGATGCTACAAATATTAAGCTAATTAGTAGGGAATATACAACTACATATGTGAACACCAAGAATTACACAAACAATCACTAATTGCTGAACGGTCAATTAACAGGAACAAATATAGAGGCTCTCATTTACTTTACATTTGTTGGCATGCTCAAAGAATTTGAAATAGTTGGTCAAAAACAGTGTCAATACAATGTAACTAATTCCACAATAAATCAATTCCACAACCTTGTTCTCTTTCCAGCTAGGTTAATAGTCCTTTTCTTCAACCCCAAACCATGATTTTGCTTGTCACACCAAACAATTCACCTTCATCAGGCCAACAATTGATTACCTACACCTGTGTTGATGTCCTATATACTATTGCAAGTGCTAATGCCTTCAAAATAAAAGTCACATTATTCTCAAAGTACGAAATCTCCACAAATACAGGTGCTGGTCATATAATTAGAATATCATCAAAAAGTTGATTTATTTCAGTAATTCCATTCAAAAAGTGAAACTTGGATATTATATTAATTCATTACACACAGACTGATATATTTCAAATGTTTATTTCATTTAATTGTGATGATTAAAACTGACAACTAAGGAAAATCCCAAATTCAGTATCTCCGAAAATTAGAATATTACTTAAGACCAATACAAAAAAAGGATTTTTAGAAATGTTGGCCAACTGAAAAGTATGAACATGAAAAGTATGAGCATGTACAGCACTCAATACTTAGTTGGGGCTCCTTTTGCCTGAATTACTGCAGCAATGCGGCATGGCATGGAGTCGATCAGTCTGT
>JACXGI010008290.1:0-22173 GCA_016801175.1 Esox masquinongy
CGTGAAGCGTTCCGTGTATAGTTTGGGTTGCTATGGGAACCACAGCCTGCAGGAAGAAAACTTTTCACCAGACAACGACATTGACCATGCATCTTAGAAAGGCTAATGTGTAAAGACTATAGAGATTACAAGGGTGTACATCACTACATATGATGTATTGAACCGTAATACATCGTTTGTATTATAAATATGATATAAAGATGTTCTTCTGTCAACATAGTATGGGGATGTTCTTGAGTTTTTGGGAAAAAGTTGGTAATTTTTCTGAGTTTATAAATTACAGAAGTCCAAACCTCACTAGCGATCTCGTGCTGCCACCTGGTGGCCGTTCTGCGTAATTACACGTAAAAAGAAGTGATTTATCTTCTTTCTAATTTCTTTTATAGTGTTTTATTTCTAGGTAGAAGAACCAAATTTTTTTGGGGTGCCTATATTTCTGACCTTGTATTATTTGTTTTATTCATTAGTTTCAACACAATGCAATGTAATATGAAAGTAAAAGCATGGAACTATCAGAATACAATTGACACAAAACTTCATAAGTGTTAGAATCAAATTATATCATCCTGAATGGCAGAAATGTTTTCCGAAAACAATTTTTTTGCCTTTCAAACAGGTGAGGTTTCTAAATGGTGACCCAGAAGTCTGTTTTTATGTGTTTTTATTGTAGCTAAGGGGGTTGTGATTACCAGGATACATCATAATAGATTATATCTGTTACAGAAATGAATCTAGGACCCAAAATGTCCAAGTAGAGAAATCCGGCCGAAATCTCCTCGGACCCTGAGGCGTTAAACAAGAGAATAAAATACTTAAAATACTAAAATACATGTGTATCATCAGGTAAAGACAGGCTGTCTCACAATGGTATATTCCAACCTATGGTCCATGGGTCTATTCATAGAGTCTATGAACAACTCCTAACAAAAGTCACATGAACAACTCCTAACAGGAGGTATGGCCAGGATGTGTGGGTAGGGTGTGTGGGGCCCATCAGTAACGGGCCCAGCACCACATCCCCACATCTATTGTCCTTTGTTCAGAGTTAGTCAGCACTTTGTGTTGTGTTAAGTTTCTCATGCCCATATTCTATCAACAGTCTTGATAAGACAACCAAACTACATTATTTGTAAGACACAAATTGTGTCAGACAAAACATGTGTGACATAGCTTATGAAAGCATGGAGCCCAGGTTACAGGGCATTGTTCAATTTCATGTGTGACTTACACTTTGTCAGTTCAGGGCCTCATTTAATATTGTGTAGAAATTATCCTAAATTTTTACCTTTTAACATGTTTCAGCCAGGTCATACAAATAAAAAGTGAGATTCATCAAACAATTGTACACACACCGGTAAGGGTTCGCTGTTGATAAACACCAATCGTTAATCTCAGTGATGGTGCACAAACTTGCACATTTCAAATCCTAACCATACAGTACCAGTCAAAAGTCCGGACACACCTACTCATTCAAGGGTATTTCTTTATTTTTTATAATTTTCCACATTGTGCAATAACAGTGAATACATCAAAACTAGGAAACCACACATATGGAATCATGTAGTAACCAAACAGTGTTAAACAGATCAAAATACATTTCATATTTTAGATTCTTCAAAGTACCCATGCTTTGCCTTGATGACAAGTATCCACAATCTTTGCATTCTCTCAATCAGCTGAGCAGATGTGACCAAATTTTGATTGGTGTACATTGCTGAAGCCAACACATCATAGCAGGAATTACATGCATATGTACAGTATGGAGCCAAATTGAGCTCAAATGTATTGGCTGTAAGAAAAGAAAAACGTAACTGAAATATTTCATAGTATGAAAAAACTAGATTCAAGTGTGAAAAAAGTGTATACTAAAATCATTAAATGGATTTTCGCATCCGATCTTAATGTCTTCGTTCAAACACGTTTTTTCCACGTTCTCTTCTTCTTATGATTACAATTTCTCCCCACCTTCGTTCGAATCATGTTTTCTCAAAACCAAGTTTTGAGCCTCTATTGGCGTGGAGGCGGGGCTTTATCTGGGCATTGAATTCTCGCACCCGATTAGCCATGAATCACACCATTGCAAGGTGAAAATCATAGCCTTTCCATGCGCTGCTTTCTCAATGCAATCTGTGGAGAGAAGTTTAAGAATTGCACGGATGCGTAATTCGAAAATCTGCCACAAATAGTCACAATATAACCATAAACAGTTTTATTTTAGACTTACCATAACGTAGCTATTGAAGGTTGTATCCAGCAAAGGGTTTTTCTGTCCTGAACAAATCCTAATGCATCATTTGTTTTGACCTACTTATTTCATGGCACACCAATGTTCGTAGGTCAGCCAGTAAGAGATATTCGCTCTTCTTGGCCGGCTCCGCTTACGCGGTCCGTCAAAAAGAGTCCAAGTCCCCTATATCTGTGGTGCGCTCTCGGGGTGCAACATATATCAACACCACATTCAGATAGTATTTGGCCAGTATACCACAGCTATGACCTGTTCTTAGGTACAACACATTGAGTCGTGCCTTAACACAGCACTTAGCAGTGGTATATTGGCAATGTATCACAAAACCCCAAGGTTACCAACAGTACTGGAGAAGTAAAAAGTGATGTGATATCATACATGTGGTATACGGTCTCATATCATGGCTATCAGAATTCAGGATTAAAACCACCCAGTTTATTATAATTTTTATTCTTCAGACTGTATGGCAACTGAAAATGTAATTATTTCATTTCTTGAGGGGCTACACCTTCCAAGGCCTGATGAAGGTCAACAAGAATCTCTTGATTCCCCAATCACAGCTGCAGAAATAGCTGAGGTAATTAGAGCAATGCCATCAGGAAAATCCCCAGGTCACGATAGATTTACAGCAGAATTATTTAAATGTCATTCAGCTGAATTGATCCCACTTATGCAGTCAATGTATACAGAAGCTTTGGAACAAGGAAAGCTACCACCCTCTTTATCACAATCGGCAACTGAACAGTGAGTCAAATCTGCCTAGAGTGTGTACTAAACACGATATGTGGCTACACAGCACGACTGAGATTGCTTTGGTTACCATAGTAACAACAATGCTCTGGTGAACCTAGGTTTGGTTAATGTTGTATAGAAATTACATTAAAGAAGTAAAAAAATGAATGCCAAGTGAGTGATGAGGATGATTACCAGCCAATAAACGACATTCGTGTGCAAAGCAAGACAGTAAAACTAGTATGAACTGTAATATGATATACCCCAACTGATAAGCCCAGAATGGATCCAACATTCCCCCAAGCTGCATTTTTTTCTGTTTAGGTATAACTCAGGACAATCAGAGGCAGACATTACTTTCTCCTCCTTTTCATCAAATGTGTACATAAATCACTAATTGATTGGTTGACAAATGAAGTCAGTTCATTGGTTGACATATGCAGAAGCCGCTCAAGAATTCAACAATTTTCATCTTGGATCGAGTCCCACGTACCGCACTGCTTGCAAAAGTGCTTACTTTTTGCCGTCTTCTGCCCTCCTCCCAGTGAAAGTCACTGACACCTTAAATGCTACCGTGGCCTGTTTGAACGTGCCTTCATACTTAAAAAAGACAAAGACCTGTGGGAGTGTATCTCATTGATTTCAGGCGATGGAAACAGTTTAGCCAAGATTCATGCTAATAGACTTGACAAAGTGATTTTTTTCCATCCAGACCAGGGTGGATTTATATGTTAGAGGAACTCCTCAGGTAACATCCAGAGCATACTCAATGCAAAGCATACTGCTTTTTTACAGTCAAAGCTTAATAATGAATGCAGATGGACGGCTAAGCCAGCATGTATGTGTGGATTGAGTGTGTTGAGTCAATGCGAATAATCTACACATTCAGGTGAAGAGAAGGTTGTGAACATCTATCAGTTTTCTGTTTTAAGATCACTCCTTGGGCAGTGAAAGAGGATGGGTTTCCGCTATTCTCTCGTCTTTTTACTTGATGAAAAAGTCAGTTATCGTCACCTGTATTGATAGTTATTGTATCAATGTCATTCACAAATGAAAGAAAAATGAACGTTTTTGTGCCATGAAATGGAACTAGCTTTGGCAGTGTTAAGTTCATCTTCAGTCTCGCTGGCAATTGCTCAATTCTTATGACTATTCCGAGTAGTAAGTTAGTAGATACTAGTAAGCCTATTACTGGCTAATAAGTTGTTAACACTAAAACCTGTTTGTTTTAAATGGTTAATGAAAAATACAAGAATGTGTTTGTATTGAAGGTCTTATCATACGAAAAAACGACCAAAAAATAATACATTGAACAATCATTTCTAAGAACACAGGCTATAAGATTTTCATTTGTTTATTAGGCCCAACAAATGTACAAAATTAAAATTACACCACACTTCAAAAACTTATTCAAAATAAATCCATCAGAATTTAGTTTTCATTTTGATCTCATTTTGATAATGTACATGGTAAAATAGAGATATTATTGACCAGTTTGCGACGATCAAAGGATATCCACATTCACGAAACACCTGAGACTCTCCACTATTACGCAAACATGTTCCTCATCACATCACCTCTGACTTCCCATCATTACACACACCGGATCCTCACTACTACAGCCTATAACTGCCCTTGTGTTTGTCGGAGTCTTTGTGGAGTATTGTCTCCTAGTTGTCTGTGTGTGTCTTGTTTTTCTTGCCTAGTGTGCTTGTTCCTTTGCAACAGTTCTAGCCATTTCAACCTTCATTTCAGCTTAGCAAACCTTGTTTCACTGTTTATCCTGTGCCTGGTCTCCTTGCTTACCACACCGTGACATACATGAATAACGAAATTTAAAAATGTAAATTTAATTAGCAGAGTAAAAGGATGATCAAAGGATGACTTACAGTAGTGTCTAGCAGTGGCATTTGCGGTTGCCATTGATTTGTTTCTTTTTTTTGCGAGGAGGCTCAGGCATTGGAGGTGGCGGCTCATTAACAGAATCAGATGGAGACTTGACATCCGACACGTCGATATCTCAATCTATTTCTGATCCTTCATCTGACTCCATCTCATCAAAATTTTGCAGCACCTGCAATGCTGTGAGGGCATTGAATTGTCGGGTTTGTTTGCCATTGTGAACTAAACGCTGTAAATTGTGTCGGAGTTGTGTCTGACTTGCTCACTGAGTTCAGATTATATACAATTTCAACCCTCAGTAGCCTACATGAAAATATAGAAAAGTCATTTGTGGATTGTATTGATGAAAAACAGCAGAGGCGTCGCTAGGATCACAAAACATTTGGGGCTTAGCACACCCCCCCCGCCCCGCCCGGGAGAGAAAGTACAGGGTTTTGAATGTACATGCAGAAAATGTCGATGTACATGCTAGCGGACTACATGTCTACAATGTCATAATGCGCGATCAGAATTATAGATGAATAGATCAGGGGATATTTTTTTATTTTTTGGTCAATTTGAGATCCGGGGCTATTCATAAAAGATCCGGGGCTATAGCCCCGGACGCCCAGGCCTAACGACACCACTGAAAAACAGTAATGTGCAATACATTTGCTGAAATGATAATTGGTGATCATTGGTATTTCTTTTTGTGAATAATTATTTTACAGTACATAATACTTTTGTAGAATCTTAATCTTCAGTAAAATAAGCAGAGGGAGAGGATAGGATGTGTATGCAATTTTGTTTAACTTTCTCTCCTAAGATAAACAGTAGCATGTAATACCTCTGTTGAATTGGTAGTTGGCCATTGGTACTGAATGTCTGGTATTTCGTTTCTTAAAAAAAAAAGGATTTACATTTTAGATTTACATTTCATGAATGTGCCCACACAAGAAGCTTAATCTCCTATTGAAAAACGGTAACATGTGATATATATGTTGAATTGTCAGGTAGCCTATATCATTTGTATTATGTTTCAATAATAGCCTAATTAATTTGTTGAATGGTCATGGAAATCTTGGATTTCATTTGTAAGTTCATTCAACCAAGACTGTCATGCATTCATCCATTGAGGTCATGCATTCAGTGAGGGGTGATTAGCACCAGGATACCATTGGGTACCAATGCTAAGTGTCGTGGGCTGTTGACCGATTAAGATGAAAAACAGGATAAAAAAAACAGGTACATAGTCTAAATGGTTTTCTGTTTGTGGTTTTAGAATTCTGACAACAGAACAATTTAATATACGCCAGGTTGGGTAGGTTACTTTTTAAATGTAATCTGATACAGTTACATGTTAACTGTCCACATTTTAAATCAGTAAAGTTACTTTTTGATTACTCAAACTCGTAATCTGATTAATTTTATATTAAGAGGCATTAGAAGACAAATAGGAATAGCCTATAACAAATGTAACACCTTTTGCGGGATGAATCAATGTTACAGTTTACTTTGTTGCAGGCCAAAAAATTAATTTTTCAATTTACCTTATGGGTTAGATACAGTGCCTTTGGAAAGGGTTTCTAAACCATTGCTTTCTACTTCAATATGATTGGGCTACATCTCTACATCACACGCTAAAGGTCTTAGATTTTCAGTTATTCCAATTAATTCAATAACCCTTCATCTTCCAGAATTTGACATTTTATCTGAACATAACCCAAAATATAAGGATGTGATAAACTATTCTGTTATTTGTGTTTTTTTCTATTGTTTCAAAACATTGTTTAAAAATAAATGTCAATTTCCCGAAAAGGATATTGAGATTACTGTACGTAAAAATCAGCATATCCGTAGCTTTACACTAAATCTGCAGTAGTCTGATGTTTGCTCCACAACCACCAACATTGTCAAAACCTTGCAGAAACCCCAGGCACGCGAATGCACGTTGGCAATCGTGAACACCCGCATACAAATACGTTTTACCCGCGCGAACGTAACCTGCGATTATTAGGGCCACCAGCTATGGATTTTCAAAACGCAAATGAAATAAACTGTGATTATACACCTGCACTCTTAGCTTAACGTCAATGTCGTCAGCTGCCAATGATAACCAATGAGCACAATTTTCTGAGATGCAAAGCAAGCAGAATCACACTGCCTACCTGTATGGAGCTGAGGTGGCTGCATGAAACGCAAGTCATCATCCTTTGGCAGAGTGCTTCCCAAAACACCTTTTCTCCTCAGATTTCATGATTAATTCCATACAGCCTAATGTTTTATCTTGAAGGCAGCGCCATGTTACAGCGATCTAACAAATAGTTACCTATTACCTACTTATACAGAATTCTTCTCTGAAAAAGGTATCGCCTATTATTGTTCTGAGAAAGATGCGTTGATAGTAGATAACTAAATCACATGTTATATGGGTCGGCTAATATTATCGTAGATATAGGCTGCTCAGTTTTTACCAGCCATCCAACCAACCAAAACCGGAGAAAATTAAAGTAGCGCTTCATCGGCCACTAATCTGATTATGCGCGCCCACTTTGCGCGCATAATGATCACACACAACTGAGACGCGCAATTGTTATTTGGGTTCAAATAACAGTTTTTAAAACATTAAATACAAAAATCAAACATGCAACGTGTCATAATTATTTTGCGCACCTATTATATTTCAATTGAAGTAATCATACATTTTTTTCAAAAGTATCTGTAATTCGATTACAACTATCTTAGTTGGTAACGTAACGGATTGAAGTTACTGTTTTTTGTAATCCGTTACAACTCCCCAACTCTTCCCAACTCTGAAAATACGCATATTTAGGAAAAGTCATGGAAGGAGGATGGTGTAGCTTTCAAAATGGCAGTTTTAATTTAATTACAAACTCAAACGCCAATTCCCACAGGCATTTGGCGATCCTAGTAATAAAACGGCCAGTGACAAAAGCCATACAGTTCATAAATGCTATTGTGGAAGTAAACTTAATAAGAAACGTTAGTCAGTTTAACACAATGCTTTGTGAAAAGTGACGCTATCATTCACTTTACGTCTAGCTTCGTGGCGTAGTGGTTAAAGATGCAGCCTCTCACATGGCAGACCCATTTGAGTCCAGTGTTGGCAGCAACATTCATCCCTTCTAATCGTGGGCTGGCCGAACTAGACTTGCCTGGTTCCTTTTCTTGTTCGTTAATGCGTCTCGATTTCAGTTTTTCTTCCTTCAAAATCGTTCTGCCTTCGCTGAACAGGAAATTCTGCATTCTGAGAGGGAGTCAAGAGTTTTCATTCAATTTACTTAAATCAAAGCTCTCAAATCATTGGGTAACATGCAGTTTAAAATTAGTTTCTGCTATTTTTATGAGGCACATCAAATAGTGATTCCTTCATGGTAGAGGGTGCGGTTGGTACATTGAGTTGTGTATACAGACCTTCAGATTTTTTGTCCTAGACTAGGCTTAATCTGTCTTTTTAGGGCCCTGCACCTCGGCAACAAATACATTACCTTTATGTATGATCCCTTAATCTGAAAAGTAAAGTAGACCAGGTGTCCACTTAAGCAAATTATTGCCCAAAAACAATTGTTCTCCCTCCTGGCAAAAGTGAATACTCATCACTCAACTTAATAAATTTGGCCCTGATCTGTCAAGCCGGTTGCTTTCTTGTGTGAAATCCATGGCTTCCTTTGCATTTTTGAATCCTTAATAGACCACACCACAATCCTTAGTGTTCGTCTTAACAAAATTGCTTAAGCCTGATCAAGTTAACAACAATTTTCAACTCTTTTCACATATTTTCAATTGGACTGAGGTCTGTTTTTGACTGGGACACTCAAGGATATTCACAGACCAGTCCACAACCATTGTTTTGGCTGTGTGCTTTGGGATTTTTTTGTGCTGAAAGAAATCTTGGAATCTTCAAACCAGTCAGAGGTCCTGTGTGCTCTGGATCAGGTTTTCTTCAAGGACCTTTCTGTATTTTGCTCCGTTCATCCTCCCTCAACCCTGATTAGTCACTGTGAAGCATCTCCATAGCATGATGCTGCCACCACTGTGCTTCACGGTAGGGATGATATTTTCAGGATGATGTGCAGCGTTAGGCTTGTGTCAAACAGTGCTTAGCGTTGATGGTAAAAAGCTTATCTTAGATAAGATCATAGAATCTTCTCACACTTGGTCTCAGAGTCTCCCACATGCCTTCTGGCAAATTCTAGTCAATATTGTATGTGAGGTTCTTTCTTTTTGCCACTCTTTCATGAATGCCCCTGTGCCTTGTTTAGAGTTGACATAGGCCTTTTGGAGGCCTTCATGACTAGTGCACTTCCCACTTTGATAGTTAATTTTTGAGAATGGCCTGTTCTAGATAGAAATTCACAGTTGCACTATATTCTCTCTATTTATTAATAGTGGAGTTTGCTGTGCTCCGGAGAATATTCCACACACTCTGAAATGTTCTTCTATCCTTACTGATTGGTGCATTAGAATAATCTAATTCCAGATTTGCTTTGAATGATCCTTCATTTTCATTATGCAGTTTTTGTTATACCAACCAGCAGTTGGACATCCCAGAGACAGGTGTAATTAACCATAACCTTAATCATATGAAACACCTAATTGCACACAGGTGGACTCCATGCAACCAATTACAATACCTGCAAAGGCAATTGGTTGTACCACACATAATTCAGGTGTGTCATAAGAAAGAGGGTGAATTATTATGCAATCAATTTTCTGTTTTAATAATTCTGTTATATTTGTAATTCATTTAGAATATTTTGCAGGTTTTATTTTTCACTTTGACATCATGGACATTTTAGTGTTGATCAGTGGCAACAACTAATTTAAGCAATTTTTATTTCATGTTGTAACACACAATGTGGAAAAGTCCAAGGGGGTGACTTATTAAGAGCCACTCTATATTTTTCAGATGTCTTTCCCCAAGTTTCCCGAGTCAGGAGGGCGCCATCTTCTGAGTCTTCATTTAGCTTTTCGGTTTGCTCTGACAATTTCCAATACAGCTGAAATTTCAAGTCTGAATTTTCAGACATGCTTCTGACTTTGTTCATTGTAAATGTGTATAACAAACTGAAGACTGAACAAATGTTTAAGTAGGATAATTAATGCAGTGCTATACAAAACACCATCTGACTCTACACTCCAGTATGTTAACCTTTGTCTCATCTGATCACATACTGTACCATTTTCCAGAACTCTGCATTCACTTTTCGGTACTTTTCAGACCATCTAGTGATTTTACATCTTTTAGTCTAGCTTCTGTAGTTCTGTAGCTTGGCTGTTACTCTTCTACAGATGATGGTGGCGAAAACACAATTAGAGAAAACTGTGAGCTATATTCGGCTCTGTCTCAGAATGGTTTGTGGTGAGTTGGTGTCCCTTTGGTGATCTGGTGTGGCACTATTTCATGCCCCCTTAGCCTTGCAACACCCATGGATACTGTGCATAATACAATGCACATAGCCTATCCCAAACAACCCCTATATATACACAAGGTTGTAGAACACTGCATTGTTCCATATTGAGATATTTCAACCTTAGATTATATTTTGGGCAAAAAATAAAGAATAGTGTATCATGAAATATGACACCATGGGTCTACAGACACAACATCAGGCAAAGGGAATTTCATTCAAATATAATTATAGGTTTTAACTATTCCTGTAACATCTCATCTTCATTACTTACATTGGGGGATAGCTGTGAGTGAAAAAACAAACTGTCAGCCCTTTCCTTGAGACTTGGCCAATTACTTTATAATAACCAGAAGTCATTCTGTTTCATACATGAACTTGGAAAATAAAGTCTGTACTCTTAAGTACACTATAGACTAACAGGGGGGACAGTTTAATTAGCAAATCTTTCTGTGATTTCGCACATATACTAACATACAATCTTTCAACATATTTTCTCTGGTAGATAAAACACAAAGCTCTGTTAGAGTAAGTTTCCCAAACAAGATAAGTCACTCAAACTAGTCAGAGATCAAAATATATATATTTTTTATTATACTGTTCAGGGCAGATAATTGTTGAATTCATACCACTGAACTAAAGAGATAAGCATTGAGTTTTGTTTGAAGTTGTAACATGGGGCTAACTTTATGTATCAAAGAAATGCTAGTGCCTTTTATTTGAGATGTTGTTTCTTTTCTTTCTAACTATGATTTGAGCAATGCATCAATTACTGAAAACCCTGCATAGTTTAAAGATGAAGACTTTAATACCAATTATCAGATACACAAACAATATAAATGAACACAGGGATGTTTTATTTTGCTGTTATCTCTATTCTTATCATCATTCTAATTTAGATCTTTCATCGCATGCTTGCTATCATGGTACAACAGAGTTTAAAGGCAAAAATGTATTAATGAACTGTTATATTTAGCAATGTAGTTTGACCAAATACACATTACATATAACACTTTCATTTGTAGGTGTAATAAATTCTACTAGACAGCCAATACATTGGTAAAGTATTAATATAATTGGCTAAGAACATTGAAATGGCTTACCCATTTTATTTCCTGAGTTAGGGGGCCTAAATCTAAGGATGCAACCTAAACAGAACTCTATATTGTGCACTACAATTTGCAAGAACCTTAATGGTTTTGATCAAGTGCCCAAAACAATATTTGGTTGAATACCTACACTCTCAGAAAAGTAGAACCAGAAGGTTATTTGGACTGTACCGTAGAAGAAAACATTTTCGTTCTAGGTAAGAACCATTTGCAGATAGTAGCCCATAATACCCTGTATGAAAGTCTCTTCTTAGAACCCCCTGTATACAATTCTACCTTTAAATGTGCTGGTTTACAGGACAAATCAGGCCTGTAGGTCACATTAAACACACTTGAAAAGTGAGGTATAATTAAATACTGCATTTGAAATGATTGCTAAGAAAGTGGAATGCTGAAACTATCACAATAACTTCAAAGTGGAACAACTATCTAAGTTATGGGTGCAATCCATACAACCACTAACAGTCGGGATTATTTTTGAAAATTTGGACCTACACATCTGTTTAGAAAACTGTTACTTATCTTTTTTGTAGAATAAAATGCATCAACCAATCAATGTCAGTTAAGTAGGATGTTATGTAAAAATATCAATTTACCAACTCTGAACAGCCTGACCAAAAGAAAAAAAAAACATGGTGGACATGCCAGGGAATAACCGCTCACGTGGTTATTCCCTGGCAATGCACAGTCTGTTGTGTGTTAATGCTTACTTATTGCATATGATATGTGTTTTGCATGCCTGGCTGTTGGTCAACATAAAAGCATCTGTCTAAAAACAGGATTAATCTGTTAAAAGAGGTTATTGGTAAAGAACCCGTTTCTAACCATTTTACTAAGAGTGTGGATGTAAGCCCTGTTACCTTACCCAAAAGTGCCAACCACTTTCTCATTACCCCAACAATGATTAATGTCTGATGCCAGAATACCTTGTTTGTATCAATACCTGCTGTCAACAGGATTACTATTTCCAGGGACACAACATGATGCATTTGAAAATAGATGCCTGTCATGACAACAAATCTGAAAATGTCTGGTGGACAACCTGTCGACTCCAATATATACACCGTTCAGCCATTTTAATACCTGAGGTTTTGAATGAAAGAAATACTCTTTGGCTGCTGTTTGGATGTGGCATTTTATTCTGTGTGACAGCAGAGGATACCAAGGACAGACAATAAAAAACTGGTCTCTTTAGTCCCTATACTTTTAAAAAGGGCTTGACACTTTCCAGAAACTTCACTCCTTAAAGAAATAAGCTGCTATCTGATAATTGCCCCTGCTGAATCCCCCAAAACCTACCTGTATGTATCCCACTGTTTCTTCCTTGTATATAGTGTGCATATGTTTATCTATTTTTTTCTTACAGTATGTTCTGTGTATCATTTAGTCCTACAATTGAGTGCATTTGGCTTGATCGCCATTGAAAATTAGATAAATAAATACATGGGCCTTCTATTGGTGATCACCCTAATAATACTGGCCTAATGGGTTATTCCAGGCCCAGCTGGGTAGAACTAGTACCTTGAACACCCTGAATTAGGGTATCATGTAGAATAATTCAAGACACATCATTATAGTAGTGAGGTAATTGAGAAATAATTAAAAGGAACATATTGTTCATTCAAGTGTGCCTGGTGATATAGAAATGGAAACAAAATGAATAAGAGGAAAACAAAATTGTTCAATAAATATCAACACTGCCAATCGATTATGAAAGGCCTTCTTCCTTCTGGGCTCTCCTTTTTTTCAGAGACAGAATAAAAATATTAATAATTATATGCCAAATGTTTAGATTTTTTGTCTAGAGGCCTCCTGGTAACACTCATATGCCAAAGTCGTCCAAATGTAATCAAACGGAGATAGAAATAAGCAAAGATCAGATTTTCAACTGCAGAATCCTAGCTATCAAGCAGTGAGACCTATTTTTATCTCTCCCTGAAAATAGGAAGGGAGAACAGAGGGTTGGAGCATGCAAATGGAGTGACCTGTATTTACTGGCCCTTGCAAAGCCAAGCAGAGTGATGCTGTTCTATCAACAGAGAGTACTGTTTGCTAGTAAGCTTTGGCTTCACCTGAAGAATGAGTGTGACCAATCTGAGTGGAGAAAAAAGGCATGTCTTTATGTTCTGCAGAAATTGCCAAGTCTTTTCTTTTCCTTTTCCAACAGATTTTCATGTTGCTTTCCACAGCATGTTGCATCCTGCGTATAATCAGACCGCCACACTTCCTTTGCCATGCAAACACAGGCTTAACTGAATTTAGCATAGCAAATAGCATTTTCACTTTCCAGACTGCTGTGTTACTCCAACTTAGTCAGGCTATTGATGTTTTTCAGTTTAACCCAGATATATTCAGTATAAAGCCTCTGCTGTAATATAAAGGAAATACTGGTTGCACTTAATGTACTATACCTGTTTTTAGTTCATAATGAATGCATGTATAGTATATTCTATGACCCACAAATACATTAGAGTGACAATTATAACAATGATTATCTGGCATGGAGCCACTAATTTTAAAGTAGGATGAAAATATTTTTTGCATTGATTGATCTTAAAAATTACATCAGGGGGAATTTTATAATGAAATATATTAGGGAAATTGTATTAATATTTTGTACACATATTGTTGAATTTTCATTTCTGAATGACATTGTTCCTGAAAAAAGGATCTTAATTTCAAATTCTCCAAAAAAGTATTGAATGTAAAAACAATACAAAAATTGAATAGTGCTTCAAGACCACATTTGAGCTGCAATCCAAAGATGTCTAAAAGAAGCCCTCGTCCACTTGCCCTTGCATTTTTTGCCTTGAGGAAAACCCTGCAGTCATTTTTGCACTTGGTCTGAACAATAAGCCAACCAGGGGAAAGGTATAATCATTTTAATTCCAAGGGATGAAACACGCCATTTGTGATGACTGCACTGCTGTTTAGAATGTTATGTCAAAACATGAAACAAGCAACAACAGATCAAGATGGGAAAGTCAACGTAAGTGAAAATGCATGAAAATAGACACCGATCAGCCATAACATTATGACCACTGACAGGTGAAGTGAATAACACTGATAATCTTGTTATCATGGCACCTGTCAATGGTTGGGATACATTTGGCAGCTAGTGAACATTCTGTCCTCAAAGTTGATGTGTTAGAAGCAGGAAAAATGCGCAAGCGCAAGGATCTGAGCGTCTTTGACAAGGGCCAAATTGTAATGGCTAGACAACTGGGTCAGAGCATCTCCAAAATTGCAGCCCTTGTGGGGTGTTCCCAGTCTGCAGTGGTCAGTACCTATCAAAAGTGGTCCAAGGAAGGAAAAGCGGTGAACCGGCGACAGGGTCATGGGCGGCCAAGGCTCACTGATGCATGTGGGGAGCGAAGGTTGGCCTGTGTGGTCCGATCCAACAGACGAGCTGCTATAGCTCAAATTGCTGAAAAATTTAATGCTGGTACTGATAGAAAGGTGTCAGAACACACAGTGCATCTCAGTTTTTTGCGTATGGGGCTGCGTAGTCGCAGACCAGTCAGGGTGCCAATGCTGACTACTGTACTGCCGAAAGCGCCTACAATGGGCACGTGAGCATCAGAACTGGACCACGAGCAATGGAAGAAGGTGGCCTGGTCTGATGAATCACATTTCCTTTTACATCACGTGGATGTCCGGGTGCGTGTGCAACGAGACTATTTTCGTTGATTTTGGAGGATGTTGGGGGCTGAGTGACCTCAGAATGACCTATAAAATATTCTTTAATATCTAAAAAATGACAGCAGCACAAACGAAAATGTTAACGGCACAAACCAGCACAAACGAAGCACAAACGAATGAGCCTATTTTGACTCAATTTGGAGCATGTTGGGGGTCTGAGTGACATCATCACCAATAATTAAATGTCTAATATATAAAATACCGAAGCAGCACAAACGAAAATTTTAACTGCACAAACGGAGCATAAACAATTGAGCCTATTTTGTCAAAGTTTTGCGTTGGGTGGGGAGCCAACTTCAAGCAGGTGTGGAGTCCATGCCTCAACAGGTCGGCAAAAGGGGGACCTACACAATATTAGGCAGGTGGTCATAATATTATGGCTGATCGTTGTATATACAACCCTGTTTCCAAAAAATTTGGGACACTGTGTAAAATGGAAATAAAAACATAATGCAATGATGTGCAAATCATTTAAACCTTATATTCAGTAGAAAATAGCACAACGACAACATATTAAATGTT
Source organism: Esox masquinongy (assembly GCA_016801175.1). NCBI lineage: Eukaryota > Metazoa > Chordata > Actinopteri > Esociformes > Esocidae > Esox > Esox masquinongy. The sequence continues at coordinate 15,624 of JACXGI010008290.1, forward strand.
GAAACTGAGAAATGTTAGTGTTTCTTGAAAAATAAATGCCCACTTTTAACTAGAAGCTAGCAACATATTTCAAAAAAGCTGAGACAGGGGCAACAAAAGACTGCAAATGTTTAATGTTAAAAAAAACCTGGTGGAACATCTCATAACAAATTAAGTTAATTGGCAACAGGTCTGTAACATGATTGGGTATAAAAAGAGCATCCCAGAGAGGATGAGTCTTTCAGAAGTAAACAAGTGGATGGGTTCACCACGCTGTGAAAGACTGTACAGGCAAATAGTGCATCAATTTAAGAATAACGTTTTTCAGCATAAAATTGCAGAGAGTTTGGGATCTCATCATAAAATTGCAAAGAGTTTGGGATCTCATCATCTACGATACATAATATCATTAAAATATTCTGAGAATCCAGAGAAATCTCTGTACACAAGGGATGAGGCTGAAAACCAATTGTGGATAACTGTGATCTTCGGGCCTTATGGCGGCACTGCATTACAAACAGACATGATTCTGTAGTGGAAATCACTGTATGGGCTCAGAAACACTTCTGAAAACCACAGTCTGTGAACACAATACGTCGCTGCATCCACAAATGCAAGTTAAAACTGTACCATGCAAAGAAGAAACCGTATATAAACAAGATACAGAAACACTGCTGCCTTCTCTGGGCCTGAGCTCATTTAAGAGGGACTGTGGTATGACTAATCCAATATTGAAATTATTTTTGGAAATCATGGACACTGCATCCTGCGGGCTAAAGAGGTGAGGGACTGGCTTCTTATCTGGCTTCTTATCAGCACACAGTTCAAAAGCCAGCATCCAAGATTAGTATGAGGGTGCACAAGTGCACATGGCTTGTACATCTGTGAAGGCACTATTAATGCTGAATAATGTATACAGGTTTTGGAGCAACAAATGCTACCATCCAGACACTGCTTTTTTCAGGGAAGGCCTTGCTTATTTCAGCAAGACAATAGCAAACCACATTCTGCACGTATTACAACAGCATGACTCTGTTGTAAAATATTCTGTGTGCTAAACTGGCCTGCCTGCAGTCCAGACCTGTCACTCAATGAAAATATTTGGCGCATTATGAAACGAAATACAGCAAAGGAGACGCTGAACTGTGAACTTATAGCAAGAATGGGAAAACATTTCACTTTCAAAACTACAGCAATTGGTCTCCTCATTTCCCAAACCCTTACAGAGTATTGTTTAAAGAAGAGATGATGCAAAACAGTGGTAAACATGACCCTGTCCCAAAATTTTTGAAACGTGTTGCTGGCATCAAATTCAAAATGGGTATTTTTCCCAAAACAATTACATTTCTCAGTTTCAACATTTGATATGTTGTCTTTGTACAATTTTCAATTAAATATAGGGATAAATAACTTGCACATGATTACATTCTGTTTTTATTTGCATTTTACGCACCCACCCAACTTTTTTGGGAACAGGGTTGTATTTATCAGCGCTGTCAAAGGACTAACATAATTGAAGGGGGGAAAAATCTCTTTAAAAACCTGTGCATTATGTTCAAGACATTGTGATTTTCTGTAAGGTAAAGAAAAACATAAAAAGGTCAATATCATAATTATTTTGAAAGCGTTTAATAGAACAGAATTTTTGTGTAATTTTAACGCTTTTCATTCTTCCAATTTTGAGGTAGGCATGCTTCCTCCGAGCAATGTTTGAACCCATATGAATACTTCTCTCTTTCTATATAACAATATGGAATACGTCTTCCTTGCTCATTATTTACCAGCTGGCTTTATTGGTGTCAGCCAGGTACAAAGCTAATAATGAGCATAAATATGTGACTAGTAGTAACTTGTTGTTCTACGGAAAACTTTAGCCAATGAACCATTCCAAATTCAAAACACAAAACATGATATAACAGATTTCTATTCCACAACTTAAATTAAAAGACGCTAGATGCCTCTTGCTGCTGTACTGCAATGCTTCCCTCCCAATTTGGCATGTGTCAGCTATGAGTTGACAAACAAGCTAAAGAATGTTGAGTTGTATTTGCAATATGGATGTATCTGAGGCTCAAAAATGTTAAGGGCAACAAATAAAATACAATGTGAATCATTTAGCAAAACTTAAACAATGATGAGTGAAAATATTATGACTGCCTGCCTAATATGCTGTGTGCCGCCAAAACAGCACCGATCCGCCGAGGCATGGACACTACAAGACCCCTGAAGGTGTCCTGTGGTATCTGGCACTGAGAAGTTAGCAGCAGATCCTTCAAGTCCTGTAAGTTGTGAGGTGGAGCTGCCATGTATTGGAGTTGCTGGTCAGCACATCCCACAAATGCTCAATCGGATTGAGATCTGGGGAATTTGGAGGCCAGGGCAACGCCTTGAACTCTTCATCATGTTCCTCAAACCATTCCCGAACAATGTGTGCAGTGTGGCTGGGTACATTATCCTTCTGAAAGAGGCCACTGCCATCAGGGAATACTATTGACATGATCGAGTATACCTGGTCTGCAACAATGTTTAGGTAGGTGGTAAGTGTCAGATTGACGGCCACGAGTGCCCGGACCCAGGGTTTCTCAGCAGAACATTGCCCAGAGCAGAGCATCCCACTCCCTCCACTGGCTTATCGTCTTCCCACAGTACATCCTGGTACCATCACTTCTAAAGGAAACGGCACACATGTACACAGCCATCCATGTGATGTAAAAGAAAGTGGGGCTCATCAGACCAGGTGACCTTCTTCCACCGCTCCAAGGTCCAGTTCTGACGCTTCACGCCCATTGTAGGTGCTTTCTACAGTGGACAGGTGTCATCATGGGCACTTTGACCCTATACGCAGCAGGGTACAAAGCACTGTGTGTTGTGACACATTCCTCTTGTAACCATCATTAATGTTTTCTATGACTTGTGCCACAGTAGACCTGTTAGTTCGGACCAGACGGGATAGCCTTCATTGCCCTCGCACATTGCTGAAGTTTGGGTGCCAAACACCCTGTCTCCAATTTGTGCTTTGTCCCTCGGACAGCCGTCGCTAGGAACTTACTGACCGGGAGCACCTGAAATAACTGAAAAATGTCAATTCTATGTATATTTACCTATTAAATGATTATTCATTGTTTAGTATAGCCATTTTGAATATGCACCCAGTTTCCTTCCTAGCCTACATCCTGTGTGTCTGACCATATGACGTCATTAGAATGTTAATGTTTTACATATGTTTCTGTAGGGTCTGAATACAGGACCTAAGGTCATGTCTTAATCACCCTATCTTGACCCATGAGTAGATCACTCTGTTTTATGATATGTTGCCAGGAAGCATAAATTGGAATGTGTACCTAGTTAATTAGAAAAACTATTCTTCAGAACTAGTTTTATGATCCTAAGGTTAGCAATCCAACCCCCTCAACTTTAGTTTGAGGATATAAGCAAGAGCTGCTTGTGGAAAGGGTCTCCCTTGCATTTTCCTCATCTCTGCGTGTATCTTTGCTCTCGCAACATCTTAAGTCTCCAGAGAACTTCTATCTTGTACTGTAATTGTAATACTCTCTTTACATATTAAATGCACTTGCTACGATAATTTGTTGACTATTTGGAATTAATCTAAAAAGGGTCAAAATCTAGCTCCTTAACACCCCACAAGCCTGGCCATTTCAGAGATGCTCTGTCCCAGACATCTGGCCATAACTATTTGGCCCTTGTCAAAGTCCCTTTATGTTATTGGGCAATTTTGCTTCTACAGTTCCTGTGCCTTTAGTTAAGATCAACAACATCATGATCTTTACCCAGTGCCAGGATATATAAGCCAAAAAACCTTGTTTCTTCTGCCAGGAGGCTAACACATAACTACAAAGGAATCTTACAGAAATATAATATCACAAGTCAAATTGCACAAATAAATTGGTAATTGGAAACAAATGATACATTTTGCCGTGACTTTCTCACTCAAAGCCATTGAAAACTTGTGGTTTGAATGGAAGAGTACAGTCCATGAGTGCAGATGAAGGATATCATAGATCTGGAAGGATTCAGCATTGAGGAATTATGTAAGATTCCAAACTCATAAAACACTGTATTCTTGCAAGGTGAGTTATTAAAATAATTCTCACCTGACAAATCCAAATTAATCCTCGGCAGTACACCAAAAATGTGAATTACCATTTATATTCTGGTGCTATTTACCTTACATTCTGTAAAAAATTGCTCATACTTTCTCATCCATGTAAAAGGTCAACTGTCCTTATTACATAATCTGCATCATCCAATGTATGGATCCATAACTGTTGGTTAAGTTCTACACAGTATTAAAATGCATACAATAATCTTTAGGGTTTGAATCCTTAAGTGGGAACAGTGATATAGTTTTTAGATTTAGATGATTCGGTTTGTTATATATTTTTGTACATCCTAATGAAAACAAAAAAGACTTACAGGATGATTCAAAAGTTTCCTTTAGTACAACTTTTATGTGTGTCTGTTTATACAGCTCCGGAAAAAATTAAGAGACCACTGCACATTTTTCTTTCCTTTCCAAAAAAGTTGGAAAGGAAAGTTTTGAGTGAGGAACAGAAGTGTTCAATTTGCAGTGTTCTTTTTATTTTAACCCTTCTGTTCCTCACTCAAAACCTTCCTTTTCGACTTTTTTGGAAAAGAAAGAAAAAGGTACAGTAGTCTCTTAATTTTTTCCTGAGCTGTATTTGGAGAAAATCTGTTGTCTTGAAAAGAGCTTGTTTGGTGTTTGAAAAGTTCAAAGATTACTGCATAGGGATTGTAAAGTACCTAAACATAGATTCAGCCTTGCTTTAGTCAAATAACAATTCTCTGGTGACTGTGGATTATTTCTGTTTGTTTCACCTACTATACTTTTTAACACTGTGAAGAGAACACAATAAACAAGATCAAATGTAAACATACAATAATGATTAAAAAAAATACATAACTGCACTGGGAAACTGTAAATATCACTTACATTTCACTGCGCCGTAACAATTGTTTCAGCACACAGCCTACAGTACTTACTATTTACAAACATAAAAAAGTCAACCTACTGTAGTGAAGACAATTAATTAATCATAATAGCAACAAACCTGTTACTAAAGGTAACAGTGTGTGAAGAGCACTTTTGATAAATGTATTGTTAATTTCAGATCCCAAAAACAATGTTTCCTTGAACATGTTCATCAATATTGCAATAATACACAATTTGTGTACAGAATCTGGAATTATTTAAAGTTGTATGAGAGGAATATGCATGAACAAATAAAGAGTGAACATTTGAATGATAGAGACTAATGCTTCCTTGCCAAGCAAAAACAGTTAACAGTAGTTACTGCCTTCCTATTTGGTACACGACTGTAATATCTTTCCATTACAATTTTTTTATTACTCAAACGTGTGTTAAGTTATGTATTGGTTTCTTCCTGTTTCAAATATGTTGACCACTGCATCAGCAAAGCACAATCAATAATACCAAGGTAAATAATAAGAGCTGCAGCCAAAGGTCAGTATACCCAAGGAAAAAGAAAACAGAGGTGAGTAACTTAGGTGAGTGATTTCAGGTACTGCCTTTTTCCTTGGTTTCACTGTAAGTTTTTGGTTTCATTGTCAAATTGACCCTCCATTTTCTACAACACCGTGGAGACAGGATATTTGTCGACATGATAAAGAATCTATGTAATGTATCAAAAATGTCAGTAACTCATGTATTACCAAATTTTGCAGTTACTGCTGTTTGCTTGGTAGGGTAGAATATCTTGCAATGCATTCCTCAGTATCAGTGCCACACAATCTAGATACAAGGTTAAAAATAGCAAATTGTTGTAAATATCTGAGCTGGCTTAAGTTACATTTTTACAAGGTAGCTCTGTTAGCCGTCTTTGTTGAAGTCCGTTAGCTAGCTAGAAACGTGAGCTACCACGTTGTCCTTCTTGGCTAGCAAATTGTATAACATTTAGCCATTAAAATAATGTTTGCATGCAGGATTTGTAGCAATTCAGTGCAGACGTTGAAGGGGTATTAAAGTAACATATAAAGGAAGGACGTTCCGTGCACTGCCCCATGAAAGGATGGAAAAATATGTTCAGTGTCAGATCTTCAGTTCCTGGAATCAAATTCAAAATGGGCATGTATTTTTCCAAAAACAATCAATCAAATTTATTTATAAAGACCTTTTTACATCAGCAGTTGTCACAAAGTGCTTTTACAAAACACCCGGCCTTAAAACCCCAAGGAGCAAACAACAGTAGTGTTGAATTTCAGTGGCTAGGAAAAACTCCATAAGAAGGCCGAAATTTAGGAAGTAAGTAGGACCAAGTCCATGTATTGATTTATAGGTTAACAATAAAACCTTAAAGTCAGCCCTAAACCCAACAGGCAGCCAGTGTAAAGAGGCTAGTACTGGAGTCATGTGTTCAAATTTTTTTGTTCTAGTTAGGATTCTAGCAGATGTGTGCAGCACTAATTGAAGTTTATTTATTGATTTGTCAGGGTAACCGGAAGGAAGAGCATTGTAGTATTCTAATCTAGAAGTAACAAAAGCGTGGATTAGTTTTTCTGCATCAGTTTTTGA
>JACXGI010008290.1:22273-34265 GCA_016801175.1 Esox masquinongy
TCTCTCTAAGAGAAGGGAGTGATCAATAGTGTCAAAAGCAGCACTAAGATCAAGAAGCAACAGGACGGATGCGGAACCTTTGTCTGAGGCCATTAGAAGGTCATTTGTTACCTTCATGAGTGCAGTCTCAGTACTATGATGGGGTCTGAAACCGGACTGGAGCATTTCATAAATGTTATTTGTCTTCAGGAAGGCATTCGGTTGTTGGGAAACACATTTTTCTAGGATTTTTGAGAGGAACGGGAGGTTCGATATTGGCCTATAATTGTTTAATATGTCAGGATCCAGATTAGATTTTTATAGAAGAGGCTTAATTTCCGCTATTTTTAGTGAGTAGAGTTTCAGTTTCAACATTTGATATGTTGTCTTTGTACTATTTTGAATTAAATATAAGGATACATGATTTTCACATTTTCATTCTGTTTTTATTTGCATTTTACGCAGCATCCCAACTTTTTGGGAAACAGGATTGCACTATGAAGTGCAATTTTTTATTATTATTGCAGTACCATCCTTGTTTCATGTTTTTCCACACTGAACCAATAACTTGCAGATCTGTGTAGCCTGGCACCTCAATTGCATCTTTTGTTGTCCTTTCTCCATATCCCCTACTCAAAAGCATTGAAGGTCAGAAAGTAGGGACCACTGGTTATCTAATGCAATGTGTTTTCAGAAGGATAGAGGAAGCAAGTAGTATGGCACAGAGATCATACATTGGCTCATCCCACCTCTCCCAAACAATAACTACTCTTAGAACATCAATGGTGAGGTCCTTTTAGTGAAATGTGGTTCAGAGAATAGTACACAGTTCACTTGTTTTCAGTACTATCAGGTTGATTAACCTTTTTCTGACAAAACCTGAGAAATGTCCTGTTAGAGTCAATGTAATAAAATATGCATATTTTCGCTCCATTGTTCTGTTTCCAACAAAGCAAATTCATGTAGATTAAAAGCGATTTCTGGTGTCTCAGTATATGTAAAAGGTACTTACATAGGTTTCCACTGCACTACTCAAGTCAAAGTTTGTGTCACGGTTACGGTGGTGTGCGGGAGAGGAACCAGGCGCAGGCATATTCACGTTCGGCCGGAACAGGAGAGGGTGCCGCTGAGGCCCGGACTGGAGAGGGTGCCGCGGGACGAGGCGGCAGCTCCAGGGCAGGAGAGGGCGCCGCGGGGCGAGGCGGCCAGTCCTCTGTGGACTCGGGCGGCGGCGGCAGCAGGGGGTGCTGGCGGCGTCGGCCGCAGGGGGCGCTGGCTGCGACTCCAAGGCAGCAGGGGGCGCTGGCTGCCACTCCAAGGCAGCAGGGGGCGCTGGCTGCCACTCCAAGGCAGCAGGGGCCGCTGGCTGCCACTCCAAGGCAGCAGGGGCCGCTGGCTGCCACTCCAAGGCAGCAGGGGCCGCTGGCTGCCACTCCAAGGCAGCAGGGGCCGCTGGCTGCCACTCCAAGGCAGCAGGGGCCGCTGGCTGCAACTCCTGGGCAGCAGGAAAGAGCCTGCGCCTTGGAGCGGGCACCGGACGTAGAGGGGGTGCACTCACGGTCCCCCTTGGGCACCCACTCAGCCCCCCATAAAAATGTCTTGGGGGTGCCTCGGTTCTGGAGGGGACCGCAGACCAGGCGTTGCGCACCTCCCCCTTTCTTGCTGTGCTGCCTTCCTCCTTCTTCGGCCTCCCCTCCTGCGTCTTGTCCTTCCTGCCTCCTGCATATCCTGCAGGAGCCCTTTCACCAGCTCCTCCTGCTCCTTAGTGAGGGGCTTGACCACTCCCCATTGGTCCATGCCCCACAGCGTCCCCCCAAACTTTTCTTGGGGCGATCTCTCGCCTCGCTCCATCGGGGGGTCTTCCTCCACTCTCCCATAAACCGTCTCCTCATCGTCCGAGGAGAGGGAGTCAGACCCCCAATCACCCCTCCAGGTATAACTCCAGTCTGGAGGGACTGCCTGCTGGGTCCATTCGTGGTGGATCATTCTGTCACGGTTGCGGTGGTGTGCGGGAGAGGAACCAGGCGCAGGCATATTCACGTTCAGCGGTTTTTTTAATAACAACAAACAAACCAAAAAACCAAACAACGAACGGACGATAAGCTAAACTGAATGAAATGAAAATGCGCACAAGCGACTTATAACAAAACATTCAAACAGTTAATAAGCTAAGCACAGCAAACACTCACCAAACAAACACGAAGACAAGCAACAATGATCCACCAATGCGGGGAGCAGAGGGGAAACATTTAAACATGTACAAATGATGTGATAGGGACCTGGTGTGCACGATTAAAGACGTGACAGAGACAAGTCCGGGGATGCGTTTGTGCGTGATGGGAACTGCAGGTGCACGGTACGGTGGCGCTGCTGCTCACCGTATCATGACAGTTTGGTCATTTAATCTGTTATATATAAATAGCAAATATGCCTATGTTGTTCTTGGCATCTGCACTTTAGCCAGCTGCTTGCAAATATAGTTTGTTTAGGCTACCCAACATGTTTATTGGATAGGAGCATCAAGCTCATCACTGTGCACTTTGATTACCAAGCAAAGTTCAGCATAATATATTTAATCTATAGTGTAAAAAACTGCATGCTTTCCCAAGTTGTAGTGTGGGTGGACCGTAGAAATAATTGTGTTACTGCACGTTCACTTCAATACGATGGTTATTCTATCAACATTTGCCCCTAAAGGCGTTTCCATCACCATTCCTCACATTATACATTTTACAGACACAAACACATCCCACCATGTCAAATGAACAAATTGTCTGTCTACATTTTATAATTGAAACAACATACTCTGTTTCCATCAGCCAAGTTTTTAATTCCTCCACATTATATGGTTGGATGGAAACATTTCTGGACTACTTGATCAGGTTAAAAATCTGAACACATAACAATGATTTATGAAACAAAAAATGTAATATGTGCACTGTACAGACATCTTGACATTCCCGAACCTGGGCTTGAAACAAGGACACTTTGCATACATAATCAAGTTATCCACCATAGGTGATCATAACCTATTGCTCTAGAAGAGCCACAGATCTTGCATAGCACAGGAACAATCTCAGTGGGAATGACGTCAATCTCAGTGGGAATGATGTCACGGTAATAGCTAGCAACCCCAGGGCTACCCATCACACTTTTCTGACAATGAGTGCACTGTAGTAGGAACTGTGAAACAGTGTTGACTATTGACATATTGTAGATTATTGTATGGTTATGTCTTGTACACAAAACCAAAGTGTACTTTCAGTTCTAGTTTACTAGTCACATGCACTGGATCGCAGATGTAGTTGCATATATAGTGAGAAACTTTTGCTCCTAACAATGCAGTCAAAATAAAATAGATAAATAAGGGTCAGGAAAGTGGATTGTAGTTACATAAATTCACTGTATAACACCATGATAAAATAAGAGACCAAAATATGAAATACAATAATAGTGTATACAAGATATTACCAGTGCATTGGACGGTATGCACATAGGGGGCCAGACTTAAATGGGCCTTATAAAAGCCTGATGGTCTGGGGATAGAAGCTGTTGCCTAGTCTGAATGTTCTGGAAAGTCTACTCCTGTACTGGCCTTGTCTGGTGGATCTCAGTGGTTGGAACAGCTAATGGCTCGGCGACTAGAAATGAATGACATCTTATACAACGCACCAAAGTGCTTAAACTTCATGTATACCAGGGCATTGCGCTATCCATCATTTATGTAACTGTGATTAGATTACATAACATTTATGTAAAGTGAATTGGTAAAATCTAATAGTGTAAAAAGTAGATTTTATCAAGTAATAGGTAAAATAAAACTGTTGAGACAAAAATGCCCCAAAAAGTTGTGTCTCATGTTCTCAAACCCTAAATCGTGATTCAATCAATAGATTTTGCACATATAAACAACATACTACACATCACGATAAAATGGGGAGGTTTAAAACATTTATTTTGTTAAAAAGTCTTAGACTGCATGTTAACATACATGGCACATGGCACAACATATTCAGCCAACCACCAGCTCTCAGGAAATAACAAGAAAAGGAACCAGACAAGCCTAGTTCCGCCAGCCCGGGATTAGAAGGGATGAATGTTGTTGCCCTCGCTGGATTCAAACCAGGGTCTCCTATGTGAGAGACTGTGTCTTTAACCCCCTACGCCACTAAGCCACGCATGTGCAGAGTGTTGGAATACTGTACCTCTGCATTGTTAAACAAATCAGTCGAAACTCCACGGTTCTCGAAACTAGTTCCCTACATTAGCTAACATCCAAACCAACAACAGGTATAACAGGGTTGCTACACTACATTCAATGCATTAAATTTGAAATAGATTACTGTAGAAGGCTAGCTATGCAGTAATGAAAACAATGACTTCAATAACATCACGCCAAGTTTGAATATTTAGCTAGACACTATTAAGCATTGTTTTAAACTGACTAATGTTTCTTATTAAGTTTATTTTCACCACAAATAGCATCGATGAACTGTATGGCTTTTGCCACTGGCTGTTTTAATAACTTATTAGCCAGTAATAGGCCAACTAGTATCTACTTACTACTTGGAATAGTCATAAGAATTGAGCAATTGCTAGTGAGACAGAAGATGAACACTGCCAAAGTTATTTTATTTCATGGCACAACAATGTTCATTTTTCTTTAATTCGTGAATGACATTGATACTATAACTATCAATATAGGTGAAGATAACTGACTTTTTCGTCAAGTGAAAAGATGAGAGAATTGTGGAAACCCCTCGTCTTGTACTGCGCAAGGGGTTGTGGTCAATATTACCCCAAAAAGCAGGCAGGGATGCATACTTCGAAAAACCACCAGAAAAAGTCGCAGTATAACAGTAAACAGTCTTAATATAGGCTTAGTATAAAGTAGCTACTAAAGCTTGTAGCCAGCAAAGTTTTAGTCTATCCTGGACAAAGGATAGACTAAAACTACTTCTTTGGGTCCGTGGCAAGGATTGAACCCCGGTTCTCTGCATGGCAGTCCGCATCTCCAACCACTTACGCTATTTAACAATGGTCAGTCAGTCAGTCAGTTAGGCACTCACTCAGTAAGAGACATTCGCTCTTCTTGCCCAGTTCCACTTACGCGGCCCGGTAAAAAATTAGCTTAGGGGATTACATAGGGGCAGTACTCGTCAGTCGGCACTCATAGTAGCTCGGAATTCCAATCCTTTTGCCAGTACCACGTCACCACTCCACCACTCCCAGGGTGTCATCAGGGGTGAAGCGACTTGGATAGACATGTCAGAGAAAGGTAACAAACCAACAATTGTTTGTCATTTGAGAGCAGGCCACTGAACTGCTTATTTTCTCTGCCCCTCGGATGGGTTGTTCAAGAGCAAGACATGTCATAGGCAAAGTTTGGTGTGAGGGACGCAATAAGCATAGGGCAGGGGCAAGAAGGAAAGCTTAAGGCAGTATGTCGTTCACCACCTATGTAGCTAGCTGGCTAGTATATTGTTAACTGTATTTTGTATTTTGCTTGTTTTCTTACTGCTTTTGCTAGCTGCATAACCTACACTGCATACAAATCACAAGATGTTAGCTTAAAGCAGGATGTGCACATAACTGAAATAACATTTTGTGACCATGTTTTTATTTACACCATCTTATTTGAGGGGATTGGGGGTTGCATGTACATGTTACATTTAAGATGTTGAAACATATGGTTTTAGAACAAAAGGTAAGACTTTGAAAATGCAAATTACATAAAATTAGACTGACAATTAATTTATTATTTAACACGTCCTTTTCCCAAAAATACATATGTAATTGAATAAAATTATTTTAAATAGAAAATAGTTATACAAGGACTATACTCACAGTGATAAGAATAACAGTAACAAATACATACATAACTCAAATAACGATAACATGGCTATTCATAATGAGTAGTGCTAGTGCAAGATCATTTAGGTTTACATACATATTGGTATGGTTAGCAGCGGTTACATAATAACAGCAACAAGGTGCAGTATGTTTTATGTGTGTGTGTGTATGTGTGTGTGTGTGGTGACAGTATACATTTGTCTTGAGCATTATAGCAGAGTATAAGGCTCCTCTCAACACTGAGTTGTCAGGTCCTGGCTGGGAGCCTATAGGCATCTCTAATAACGATAACATGGCTATTCATAATGAGTAGTGCTAGTGCAAGATCATTTAGGTTTACATACATATTGGTATGGTTAGCAGCGGTTACATAATAACAGCAACAAGGTGCAGTATGTTTTATGTGTGTGTGTGTATGTGTTTGTGTGTGGTGACAGTATACATTTGTCTTGAGCATTATAGCAGAGTATAAGGCTCCTCTCAACATTGAGTTGTCAGGTCCTGGCTGGGAGCCTATAGGCATCTCTATGTGCCTGGGGGCCACAGTCAGGGCCAGACTGCAGAGGTTCCACTAGGCATCTCTGCTGCAGTTTTGGTTGTCCTCTAACTAGACGTAGCTGCGCTGTGTTCTGTTCGGAGAATCAGAAAGGCAGAGATTAAATAAAGAGGTATTGCAAGCACAGATGATCTGGTAAAAAAGAAGAATTCCTATTTGAAAACATTACAGCTTTAACACTAGGACCGCCAAATGCCTACGGGAATTGGTGTTTGAGTTTGGAATTAAAATAAAACCTACTTCCTAAATGGGCGTATATTATATTGTTCCCTAGTCAGAATTCTAACCTCACAAACGGAAAACTATTTAGAGCCTATGTTCCTGTTTTTTCCCCTATTTTCTGACTTAATCGGCCAACAGCCCACGGCACTTAACGTTGGTACCCAGGCAGCCTGCTAATGGTACCCAAATGGCGCTAATCACCCCTCATTGTATGCCGGTCATCAATGGATGAATGCGCGATACTCCCAGATCAGACACTGGTTGAATTTGAATGAACTTACAAATGAAATCCAAGATTTCCATGACCATTCAACACGCTAATTAGGCTATTATTGAAACATATTACAAATGATATAGGTTATTTGACAATTCAACATATATATCACGTTACCGTTTTTCAATAGGAGATTCAACTTCTTGTGCAGGCTAATTCATCAAATGTAAATTTGAAATGTAAATCCAAATATTTTAAGAAAGAAATACCAGACATTCATTACCAATAGCCAATTACCAATTCAACAAAGGTATTACACATTACTGTTTATCTTAGGAGAGAAAGATAAACAAAATCGCATACACATTTTATAATGTCTCTTTGAATTTTCTCTGCTTATTTTACTGAAAATGAATTCTTCTTATTTTACTGAAGATTCTACGAATGTATTACATTAAATAATTATTCACAAAACAAAATACCAATGATCACCAATTATCAATTCAGCAAATGTATAGCACATTACTGTTTTTCATCAATACAATCGACAAATAACTTTTCTATATTTTCATGTAGGCTACTGTAAATCATTCTTTGAAATCGTGTACATGTTGTTTACATTCTTTTTCAGTTGTTACATGTACATTCCTGCCTCGGGAACCTCATTGCTGCTATCCCTGCATTTCAGTTGCACATGCCACTTTGCACCTTCAATTTACACATTTATACATCCCACTTATAATCTACATTGTTCTTAATTTTTTCACTTGTAAATTTTTTGCACTTCTGGTTAGATGCTAACTGCATTTCGTTATACTGTACTTGTACTTGTTCAGTGACAATAAAGTTGAATCTAATCTAATGAATTGCAATGAAATAGCAATGACATCAATGGATGAATGGGTGAAAAGCCCCTGATCAACCCAGACACACCTATGCATGTGACTGAAGTGTTATGATAAAGGATGATGAAATTGTATATAATCTGAAGTCGGTGAGCAAGTCAGACACAACTCAGACACAATTTACAGCGTTTAGTTCACAATGGCAAACAGAACACGACGTTTCAACGCCCTGACAACATTGCAGATGTTGCAAAATTTAGATGAGATGGAGTCAGATAGAAATAGATCCCGAAATCGACGTCTCGTCTGTTGGGTCTTCATCTGATTCTGATTATGAGCCACCACCAATGCCTGAACCTCCTCGCAAAATAAAGAAATGAACCAATAGCGACCGCAAATGCCACTGCTAGACACTACTGTAAGTTATCCTTTCATCATCCTTTTACTCTGTTCATCGAATTTATATTTTAAAATTTTGTTATTTTTGTATGTCTTGGTGTAAAGCAAGGAGCCCTGGCGCAGGATGAACGGTGAAACAAGGATTTACTACACAAGGCCAGTTATAGGCTGTAGTAGTGAGGATCCGGTGTGCGTAATGATGGTAAGTCCGTGGTGATGTGATGAGGAACAGGTGTGCGTAATAGTAGAGAGTTTGTGTTCCATGAATGTGGTGCTAGCAGTGGGAAGAATGGACAGTGATGGCTAATAGGCCGGCGTAGTCGAGATTTTCCGGTGGGAGGCGTGATCACAGGAGGCACAGTGACAGTGTAGGCTACTGTAAATCATCCTTTGATCATCCTTTGACTCTACAAATAAAATTCATCGAATAATACACTGCAATATTTTTACTTGGAGAGGCTACATATCCTTGGATCTATCAATATCTTTAGGCCTATGTACAGCTATTCATGCAGATATCCATTGATCATTGCAAACTGGTCGATAATGTCTGTTATTTTACCTTGTACATCATCAAAATGAGATCAAAATGAAAACTAAATTCTAATGGATTTATTTTGAATAATTGAAGTGTTGTGTAATTTTCATTTTATATATTTGCAGGGCCTAATAAACAAATTAAAATACTATAGCCTGTTCTTAGAAATAATTGTTTTATGTTTTCTTTTTTTAGTCATTTTTTTTCGTATGATAACACCTTCAATATGAACACAATCCTGTATTTTTTCAAATTCATTAACCAATTACAACAAACAAATTCTGTGATTCATAATTTTTTTGACTATTCTATATAGTTTGATGACGACCCAGTAGATGAACTGATGCTCTGGCTGGAAGGTGATGCTGCGGAGGAGAATGTGTATGCTAATATGGCCGATTCATATGCTAATGACGAGAAACAGCGTTCGGCTCTGGCTGATACTGTTTTTCTGAAAGGCTTGGTGGTTGTAGTGTTAAGCCCAACAAAAAAGTAAAACCTAAGGATTTAAATGATTTAATACGCTAGATTTGCATGGATGTGGTTACCAAATTTGAAGTAAAAGAAATGGTTTTGTTCCACACTTTTGAGTCAAATGCTTTCAAAGTTTTCATTATTTCCAGACATGCAGCACATGCAAGTCAGTTCTGGCTCCTATACCTGGGCCTTTCTGTTCACCTCTCAGATTTACACCACTTTTCTCTCCTCAGTTTTCTTGTGTGAATGAAATCAATAGAAACACAAGAAAACATCCAACTAGTTAGCTGACTATACAGCAATACACTGCAACTCTTTCTATTATGAGACTAAACAAGCAATCATTCGAACTCCACAGCTAATGTGCTTGTCTATCAAGTGATCATGACAAGGTTGCTATTTTGATCTAAAAGATATTACCACCATTTCACAGCATCAAATATGGACAACACCAAATTTATTTCCCAGTTTATTTTACCTCAACATCATTAATGCTTTCAAAGAGCAAGGATATTTCCAGCTCTGTAGCTTATCACCAGACCGAAGAAACAGTCTCTTCTAAAGTGAAAAATAATGGCTGCTTTGGGACTGTGAATAATAAAATTGATTAAAACTATAAAAGGTTAAATGACAGAATACCCTTTTCTGGTTTCTTGTTAATGGCAACATGCATGTGAATACAGTAACAGGTTTTTATCAAGTAGATTTTATGATATTTAGACAAATACAATTATAAAATCAAGAAGGCTGTCCACAGCTGCTTTGGGTTCTAAATGGTTAATGTCATATCTAAGAAAAGTATGTGTTTAACAGTAAAGCTATTGACTATTGTAAAGCTATTAGCTATTGCTATTGACTGATCTGAATAGTTAAACCTAGCCAAAAGAAGTCACACATCAATAGAATTAATTGATTTGTCATTGTGGTCCTGATAAAAGAACTGTTGTGATCCAAATGCAATCAGTAAATACGTTCGTCAATGAGCATTTCAACTTGTTTCACCAGGATATTGGCAGGACAAAGATAATAATGCACTTTGAATATCCTGCTCCCACTGTCTTTGAAATTCTCTTGGTTAGCCTATTAGGGTTCACTTCAATGGTTTAATTTAACTTAAGATCACGTCTGAAAAATTATTAATCCAGTGTTCGTCTTGATGACAAGCTGTTGTGTGGCGTTAAGTTAGTTAGCTAGCTAGTTAGTTAGCAATACGCTGAAGACAAAAAGTATTATGGAAAATTGTTGACGCCTTGTACTTTTATCAATACATCTGCTGATAGAAAAAAACATTGAAAAACATTCAATGGATCTTTTAAATAAGGACAATTGTAACTACACCATAAACAACTTGTAATGGGGTCGGTATAACATGGAAACGTAATGAAACAAAACATGATTACATTTATTTTTCAGATCTTGCTTGCCCTTTAATACATGCTCTGACTTAATAGCATGTATGGTTTAGTATGCAAAGCCCATTCCCGCACTCTTTCCAGACAATTATGTTTGAAATCTTTCTGAACTAGTAGCTTCTCTCAATCCAAGCCACATAAGGTAGTGATGGCCAAATGAGGCTTCTTTAGCGTTATTTTAGCAGCAGGATATTATGCTGGCAGCACTCAGATTTTCTTTATCACAATAAAAGCCATCATTGAAATTTATACGGCAATATACAGTATCTCACGAAAGTGAGTACACCTCTCACATTTTTGCAAATATTTGATTATATCTTTTCATGTGACAACACTGAAGAAATGACACTTTGCTACAATGTAAAGTATTGACTGTACAGCTTGTATAACAGTGTAAATTTGCTGTTCCTTCAAAATAACTCAACACACATTAATGTCTAAACCGCTGGCAACAAAAGTGAGTACACCCCTAAGTGAAAATGTCCAAATTGGGGCCAATTAGCCATTTTCCCTCCCCGGTGTCATGTGACTCGTTAGTGTTACAAGGTCTCAGGTGTGAATGGGGAGCAGGTGTGTTAAATTTAGTGTTACCACTCTCACACTCCCTCATACTGGTCACTGAAAGTTCAATATGGTACCTCATGGCAAAGAACTCTCTGAGGATCTGAAAAAAATAATTGTTGCTCTACATAAAGATAGCCTAGGCTATAAGAAGGTTGCCAAGACCCTGAAACTGAGCTGCAGCACGGTGGCCAAGACCATACAGCGGTTTAACAGGACAGGTTCCACTCAGAACAGGCCTCACCATGGTCGAACAAAGAAGTTGAGTGCACGTGCTCAGCGTCATATCCAGAGGTTGTCTTTGGGAAATAGACGTATGAGTGCTGCCAGCATTGCTGCAGAGGTTGAAGGGGTGGAGGGGTCAGCCTGTCAGTGCTCAGACCATACGCCACACACTGCATCAAATTGGTCTGCATGGCTGTCATCCCAGAAGGAAGCCTCTTCTAAAGATGATGCACAAGAAAGCCCGCAAACAGTTTGCTGAAGACTAGCAGACTAAGGACATGAATTACTGGAACCATGTCCTGTGGTCTGATGAGACCAAGATAAACTTATTTGGTTCAGATGGTGTCAAGCGTGTGTGGCGGCAACCAGGTGAGGAGTACAAAGACAAGTGTGTCTTGTCTACAGTCAAGCATGGTGGTGGGAGTGTCATGGTCTGGGGCTGCATGAGTGCTGCCAGCACTGGGGAGCTACAGTTCATTGAGGGAACCATGAATGCCAACATGTAGTGTGATATACTGAAGCAGAGCATGATCCCCTCCCTTCGGAGACTGGGCCGCAGGGCAGTATTCCAACATGATAACGACCCCAAACACACCTCCAAGATGACCACTGCCTTGCTAAAGAAGCTGAGGGTAAAGGTGATGGACTGGCCAAGCATGTCTCCAGACCTAAACCCTATTGAGCATCTGTGGGGCATCCTCAAATGGAAGG
>JACXGI010008291.1:0-33956 GCA_016801175.1 Esox masquinongy
TCGTGTTTGGAGGAGAAAGAATGCTGAGTTGCATCCAAAGAACACCATACCTACTGTGAAGCATGGGGGTGGAAACATCATGCTTTGGGGCTGTTTTTCTGCAAAGGGACCAGGACGACTGATCCGTGTAAAGGAAAGAATGAATGGGGCCATGTATCGTGAGATTTTGAGTGAAAACCTCCTTCCATCAGCAAGGGCACTGAAGATGAAACGTGGCTGGGTCTTTCAGCATGATAATGATCCCAAACACACCGCCCGGGCAACGAAGGCATGGCTTTGTAAGAAGCATTTCAAGGTCCTGGAGTGGCCTAGCCAGTCACCAGATCTCAACCCCATAGAAAATCTTTGGAGGGAGTTGAATGTCCGTGTTGCCCAGCGACAGCCACAAAACATCACTGCTCTAGAGGAGAACTTGCACAATTGGTGGCTGACTAAATAATTTTTTGCCCCACTGTATGTATGCAGCCCCTTGTAATTGCTTTCCCAATACTGCCAGCTCATTACTGATGATTGATTTCACATTGTGGTATGAGTATATAGTGAAATGGTATGAGTGGTGACAGTGGCAACAACAACAAAGTGTCTCAATGAAATCTGAGCGATAGTCTTAGACCACGGCATGGCAATTGGAGCATGCCACGCCAATGACTGAGGCAGCTACAATGATTCAACCAACCCTCAGATCAACCATGATCAATCATCAGAACGTTCTGCAATGAGAACCGGTAAGTCTTCAGCATACACTAAACATTATCCTACTCAGTTGTCAAATGACTGTATACTGTTTGTCAATGTGTACCACTGAGTAGGTGATGTGACAAAAATGTGTTTTTACTGTGATTTTTTTCCCCCCCTGCAGAATAGAGACTAAGCCAAATAGGGGAGGCAGAGACAAAATTCTGCCCGACCAACAAGAGCGGGCTGTGGTCAATTTGGTTCTGGCCAGAAATTATATTCGCCTTACAGACATTCGGCAGCACATCTTGGACAATGACGACATGTTCAACAACATAGAAACACCTAGAATGCTGAAAAGGCACCATGTGTCTCTAAAACCACTATATTGTGTGCCTTTTGAAAGAAAAGCAAACAGAGTGAAGCAACTGAGGCCTGAGCATGTTCAGGTATGTCCAGTTTCAAGATGCCTGTTGGGAACAACTCACCAAAAATTGGCCGTACCATGGGACCAACGTCACCATGTGTACGGCCATATCGGAAGATGGCGTGGCGGGACGCAGACCTCATGTTGGATCATATAATGCAGCTCTCCTTGTAGCCTTCCTTGATGAGGTAAATCAGGTCTGTAGGGCTTATGGCATGACCTGTGCCATTGTGTGGGATAATGTCAGGTTCCACCATGTTCAAATGGTGCATTCATGGTTTCAGGCCCATCCACAATTTACCTCCCTGTACCTAACCCCATACTCTACTTTTCCTTAACCTGGTTGAGGAATTTTTCTCCACATGGAGGTGGAAGGTGTATGAAATCTCCTGTGCACAGCACTGTCCTGTGCACAGCCCTCTTCAGATAACCCCTCAGATGCGCCCTCACAAGTCACCCTTCTCCAGGCCATGGATGGCGCATGCAATTGCATCACAGCAGACCAGTGTCAGGCCTGGATTCGCCATGCCCGAAGATTCTTCCCAAGATGTTTGGCTAATGAAAACATCCATTGTGATGTAGATGAGAACCTGTGGCCAAATCCACAAGACAGGGTTGATGGAACTATAGAAGTACAGTAATCATCCTTTGTTTTGTTTTTTTACAGTAAGCCAGGTGAGGAACACTGCAGTTGAGGTTTTTTGTAGCTAACTGTTTTTGCTTTGATTCAAGGACACCTATGTTGTGATTTTATTGTATTACATCAATAAATGTCAGATTGTGTTCAGTGATTCCACTGGGTCTGTAGTATTCTCTCTACTAGTTCTTTCACAGTGATATACCAAAATGAAACATGTATCACATTTTGTACTACAATATTTAATGACTACACTGTGAAACTATCAGTATCTTGTGTGTGGGTGATCTAAATAAAAGTTCCTATAGCATTTCATGATGACTTATTTGAACCAATGATTCTGCAGGTACATGGTTTCTTTAAAGATATCAATGCACAATGCAATGTTTTGAAAATTGGACAGCCTGTATTACAAGTGATGACCGTTTTGAAAATTGGACAGCCTGTGTTACAAGTGATGACCGTTTTGTGTCTAGAGTTTTGAAAAATGACATCAATGTTCCCAAATTCGTGAGTGATTATAAAAAAAACGGCCAGCAATACAACACAAGGGGATGTGGCAAATGACCAATGTAACACTGTTAAGAACTCTTCTCTACACAATGCTGTGTGGTATATACAGTGGATATAAAAAGTCTACACACCCCTGTTAAAATGCCAGGTTTTTGTGATGTAAAAGAATGAGACAAAGATAAATCATGTCAGAAATTTTTCCACCTTTAATGTGACCTATAACGTGAACAATTCAATTGAAAATCAAACTGAAATCTTTGAGGGGGAAAAATAAAAAACTCACAATAACCTGGTTGCATAAGTGTGCACCCTTAAACTAATACTTTGTTGAAGTACCTTTTAATTTTATTACAGCACTCAGTCTTTTTGGGTAGGAGTTTATTAGCATGGCACATCTTGACGTGGCAATATTTGCCCACTCTTCTTTGCAAAAGCTCTCCAAATCTGTCAGATTGCGAGGACATCTCCAGTGCACAGCCCTCTTCAGATCACGCCACAGATGTTCAATTGGATTCAGGTCTGGGGTCTGGCTGGGCCATTCGAAAACGTTAATCTTCTTCTGGTGAAGCCATGCTTTTGTGGATTTGGATGTGTGCTTTGGGTCGTTGTCGTGCTGAAAGGTGAACTTCCTCTTCATCTTCAGCTTTCTAACGGACGCCTGAAGGTTTTGTGCCAAAATTGCCTGGTATTTGGAACTGTTCATAATTCCCTCCACCCTGACTAAGGCCCCGGTTCCAGCTAAAGAAAAACAGCCCCAAAGCATGATGCTGCCACCACCATGCTTCACTGTGGGTATGGTGTTCTTTGGGTGATGTGCAGTGTTGTTTTTGCGCCCAACATACCTTTTGGAATTATGGCCAAAAAGTTCAACCTTGGTTTGATCACACCACAACACATTTTCCCAGATGCTTTTGGGGGACTTGATGTTTGTTTTTGCAAACTTCAGCTGGGCTTGGATGTTTTTCTTTGTAAGAAAAGGCTTCCGTCTTGCCACCCTACCCCATAGTCCATTCATATGAAGAATACGGGAGATTGTTGTCACATGTAGCACAGAGCCAGTACTTGCCAGAAATTCCTGCAGTTCCTTTAATGTTGCTGTAGGCCTCTTGGAAGCCTCCCTGACCAGTTTTCCTCTCGTCTTTTCATACATTTTTGAGGGATGTCCAGTTCTTGGTATTGTCTCTGTTGTGCCATATTTTCTCCACTTGATGATGACTGTCTTCACTGTGTTCCATGGTATATCTAATGCTTTGAAAATTCTTTTGTACCCTTCTCCTGACTGATATCTTTCAACAATGAGATCCCTCTGATGCCTTGGAAGCTGTCTGTGGACCATGGCTTTTGCTCTGAGATGCAACAAAGAAAATGTCAGGAAAATCCTACTAGAACAGCTGAACTTTATTTGTGATTAATCAGAGTCACTTTAAATGATGGCAGGTATGTAATGACTTCTATTTAACATGAGTTTGAATGGGATTGGTTAATTCTGAACACAGCCACATCCCCAGTTATAAGAGGGTGCACACTTATGCAACCAGGTTATTGTAAGGTTTTTATTTTTCATTTTTCCCCCTCAAAGATTTCAGTTTGTTTTTCAATTGAATTGTTCACATTATCGGTCACATTAAAAGCGGAAAAAATTCTGACATGATTTATCTTTGTCTCATTCTTTTACATCACAAAAACCTGGCATTTTAACAGGGGTGTGTAGACTTTTTATATCCACTGTAGGTCATGTACCACAAACTCCCAAGATGCCTTAAGGCTCTTATTAACCCATTACCAATGCAATTGGAGCAGTGAAAAATGTGATTTAAATGGTATATTGTTATGCAATATACCATATGTGCTCTGTCTAAAATGTGTCCCCTCATGTTAGCCTCTTAAAGTGTGTGGGGCAACCACCCTAACCCAACTCATGGGCACTGTGCCAGAGATGATGATCTGTGCCAAACCTGACAGTGGGGTTGTACGTGACTGCTGACTACAGCCACTACTGTGGGAAGGACAGTTCTGGAGCACCTGTGGTCACCCTGAAGGGTAGGTCTGGGTCAGGGTTATTGAACACACAGCATCTGACAGGAACAACATGAATTTGGGCCTAATGTTAATGTGCATTGCTTTTTAATGCACTTAGAAAAATGGATGGCAACATGTATGTTATAATTTGCTCTGAAAAGTTAACATTTTAGCTAAACCTGTATATCACATGTAAGAAATCACATCACTTCTTACTGCTATAAATGGGCAGGTGTAAAATAGCGATAAGGGAACTGAGGTTTGCAGTATATTTCAAATAAACCACGGCTAAATGCTCTGTCCAGGGACTCTGTGATGTGTCATGCCTAAGGACAGCACTTAGCCTTGGTATATTTGACATTTCTTAAAATCCGGCTTAGCTGCACTGATTTCAATGGAGATGGATTATGTCTGCACCCCGCATTACATCATGCCTAACAGCTGTGGTATATTGGCCATATATCACACCCCCGCGCCATATTACTTAACTAATCACTTACATTTAACCATGGTAGCATGGCTGAAATGGACAGGTGGGCATAGGCCCAGCCTAGAAAACGGACTGTTGAGCTCCTGTGGGAAACTAGTTGAACTGAGCCACTGCACAGCTGTAGGTACCTAGTGAAATATCTTCCAATTCACCTTGATTCCACTTGACTAAGATAATATTTTAAGTGACTAAAGCTATGATTAGCCTCATTGCTCTGTTTCAACATTTAGGGCCGGTTTTGCAGACACGGATTAAGCCTAGTCGAGGACTTAAAAACCAAATTCAATAGTAAACTCCATAAAGCTTGTTTTTTTAGTCTTAGACTAGGCTTAATCTGTGTCTGCGAAACCGACCCTTAGTGATACTAATAATACAATAATACTTACAGACTGGCAGATAAAAGACAGCAATGAAGTGTGAGAAGCTCTCATTTTGGTGTTGGAGGTAATCAATGATCTGGAACACAGATCATTCAACATAGGCGACCATGGCTTTGAATGTGAGGTGTTTTCAATGATTGACAGAGGTCCAGATACACAGTGCACAGAATACTAAACAAACACACCATATGCACACAGGTTACTGGACTGACACACACTATCACACCTATTCAGTATATACACATATACACATACTGTGATCAGTGTCAACTGACTCACATATCAATAATGGATACATGATATACTACAAATAGAGACTCAGCATTGTGCAAGGTTCCACTGCGTTATGAAATTGAAATGTGAGGCAATCTAAGCATTTTTTTTCATGTACACAGCTGTTCTTTGGAAGAGTATATCACAAGAATTTAATTTTTCAGAATGTTGTATGTTATTCGGTGCCCTTGACACTTGACTTTTGATATAGTTCACATGGAGAATTAAGAGGTCTAGAGAAAGATGAGCTAGCCAAACAATGGTTTACTCACATTCATATTGTTAACTACCAGTTCTTGACGTAAAATACAAAAAATAAAAACAAATTAAAATCTTTATTTAATCAAGCCCTTCAACACGAAACTCTGTACACCCGAGGCTGGTACATAAAAGCAGCCCTAACAGCACAAAACATTCTCTATTGTTATTTTAGGTGAAGACTGTGTCATGTTTAAATCACATTCAAGCTGTGCGTTTGCATGTGTGCTACATGATTTGTTTGTTTTGAATTTGGAACTTTCATAGCAGTAATCATGGTTAAGCCAGTTTAGCCCTGTATTTGAGCCCTGAGATGTCATTTTGTTTCTTGACTGAACGACGTAACCCCTCCCAGTTCACCACTCACATTATCACTTGTTTTCTTTTGCCTCCCATCATTCAACATAAGGTCAGGTTGGTGTAGCCAGCTGTTTTTTCCCCTGCCATGCATCCCACTGCCCTTCTATTTCTGCTGTCTGGTAAGACTGTCCAATTCTTATAAAGAATGTTTTCCCCTTTCTTACTTGCTTAAGAATCTAGTGTTGTACTGTGTGAAAGGATTTCTGTTAAAAACTTATATGACAGTATATTAATGTGCCATTTGTAACTGCCATATGGAACCTCAGGTTTAAGAATTGTGACACATACCTTAACCTTTCTTCTCTGGCAGCCTGCGCAGTGGCCCATGGCACGGTGTTGCCTCGTGCTTTATGGCAATTTGCCAAAATGATCAAGTGCACCCAGCCCGATGTCAACCCCTTAGCTTACAGTGACTACGGGTGTTGGTGCGGCCTTGGGGGGACCGGGACACCCAAGGATGAGGTTGATAGGTAACTGAATTTCACCTGTTTCCGCCATATTGACCAGATGTCTGTGCGTGTGTAGCTCAGAAATCTGATCACTTCCTTGTCACTCTCAGGTGTTGCAAGGTCCACGACCTGTGCTATCGAGCAAGCAGGCACCTTCCAGAGTGCCGTCCCGTCATTGACGTCCCGTACATCAAGATGTACCAATTCTCTTGCATGAATGGGCAGGTCTCGTGTTCAGGTAACCGAACTTCAGAGGCATAATCATTTGTAGACGTGCCTTTGCACTAAACAATTCATCTGTGTCTATAACATTGTCACAGCCCTTTGAGATTATGTTTTAGCTTGGTCTGATAACTGCTTCGAACGTTTATCATGGGCCTAAACCTGTCGTCACTCCTTAGCCTCCAATGATATTTGCCAAGCCTCGGTATGCGAGTGTGACCGTGTCGCGGCCAACTGTTTCGCCCAGTCAACCTACAACCCTGAGAACAAGAACCTGGACCCAGAGGTCCACTGTCTCACCTGAGCAAAGACAAATCCTCTTGACGCAGCAAAAACATCTAAAACTAGAGGTATTTACAACTCTAGACTCACAGAATGTTATTGAATCCTGTTTCATGTTAAATGGGACATAACTCATGGAATTCAATTTGTTGCGCAAAACCATTGACCTGATTAAATTACTAAATGGCATTTTGTGTTCAGCATTTTTATTAAAGCAAAAAATTATGCGAAAGATATTGGAAAATTCCCTAATACAGCTTATCGAGAATCAATATGTAAAAGCAGTCTGACAAGGTTAAATGTATGGACTGCTGCATCCAAGATCTTTTTGCCAACACAGGTTTTAGTATGAGTGGCAGCTGGTTTTGTCTTGCTATTAGTCATCCTTTTCTTTAAATAGCAAGATAAGTGTATGGCACATGACCTAAAGGAAGATGACTTTACAGAACATGTTATCTCTGTGTTAAACTGACAAGTGGTCTTGTCTAGGCAGCTCAGCTAAGCTCAGTTAAGAGCATGGCACCAGGGTTGTAGTTTTGATTACCATAGGGGGGCAGGATGAAAATCTATGCACATACTACTGTGAATTGCTAAGGATAAGATAACTTAAAGATGCATTCTAGGACTTTTTCAAGTAAACATTTTTTTTTTTTAAACCACACATTTTGGCCTGGATGTGTAATATATTGTTTACATACATGTAAATAATACATCATTATAAATCAATAACAGTTAGACACAGTTTGAGAGCAAGTTTTGACATTTTTACAACCAGTGACCAAACATCCCGGAATGCACCTTTAAATGTAAAATAGATAATATTCTTAAAATACTTCTGAGATATCAGAGAAAGGTTTAATAATTGATATAAAAACACAGAATTATAACATAATGGAATAGATTTGTTATAGGTACTGCAGGAGGAAGATGATTTATATTGGCTTGTACAATAGTGTGGTCACATACTTCTTTTTGTAGCGGTGAGTTGCACTAAGAACCATAACCCCATCCTGCAAAAAAAAAAAAGATAAATTAGCCAAGGATCAGACACGAGTGTCCCGAGATGCAGAGTTGAGGAAAACTCATTACATGATGTTAGTCAGCCTTAGCTCATTTTAAACGACCGCTGCTAATATTCGTGAAAGCCATCTTTGTAGACGTTTTCCGATCTAGTGAGAGAAAATAAGACTGAGAGGGGATTCACCTTGATTGAGAGGGCATAAAGGTGGTTTAGCATCACATGATTCGGTTCTGGAAGCAGGGCCGGGTCACACTGTTCCAGATACAGAAAACATACTGTGAGCACAAATAAATGCAGAAAATGAAACATATTTCCACCAAGTCTCCCACTGAAGGATCAATCCAGCCCTTGAACCGTCACTCACAGACACGCCAGTGTCCTTGTTTAGCAGAACTTGCAGCAGGTGTGGTGGCAGGATAGGGGGGTTCCTAAGCTTGGTTTCAGTCTTGGTGATGTATGGATCTTGCCTGTACGGTCCTGGTGGAGAGCTGGAGAGGTCTGACAGAAGTAAACAATGATTTGACATGTAGTAACCCACCAGGTAATATGCAACAACCTATTTTACATTAAATCAGAAGTAAAAACTGCCTTCTTCGCGAAATAGAGTTGTTATTGGTCAAACACATTGATCGTGATTATAATCTAGCATTAATACCTGACATGTCAGCACATTCCTGAGAATCAACCATCAGAGCATCAAACACCTCAAAGTCTGTCCTCTTCACCTGGATTACGTTATTGACAGTGCCAGTTTTAGTCGTCAGCACAGCCTGTGAGAGATGAAGCCCAGTTGAATGACTGAAAGCAGAGTGATTGGTATTATATCATACAGACAGAGAAAGGGTTTGAACTTACCCCTGTCGGGTCGAGGGTCCAGTGTCCATCCACACAGAACTTATACTGATGCTCTCCCTCAGGTAAGTCCACAATTGCTGTAAAGTTGTTCTGGCTGAGGCAGAAATATAACACACATTAATAAGTAATGAGCAGGACCAAATCTGTTTCTGTCAGTATTAACAGTTTTTCTGCTAAATCAGTGCTCTGGACGAGTCTTCCCCTAATCTGCTCACCTTTTGTTCAGTGGAATCTTGGTGGCCCAGTTGTTGAATGATCCGGACACAAAAACATCTTTGCCGGCGCCAGTCCAACGAAAGACAGTGGGGCTGGCCTGACCGGGACATTTCCTGTCACTCTCCAGGTCTCGCTGCCAGGCTAAAAATTCCTGGATCTCCTGAGGAGCCTGGACAGACACAAACTGACTTAAAAAGACCAACATCAGTAGACATCATTTAGAGCCATTCTTACATATGGCATTAATATTCTTTAAGTGCCAATTAATGGCAGAAATAATAACAATGAGTAGAAAGCTGAGGGACATTACTAAAGAAATGTAACCACGCTCACTATATAGTTTGTTAACAAACAGTAGAGAGAAACAAGCTTAAACCATGCTAAGCAACTTCAGGTGTTGTATGATTGTCGTAATATCGTTTCCCAGAAAGTTTCTCCCAAATTCGCAGAAGTGCTGGTCTGTCAAACTTGGCTTTCATTAGCCAATAAGAAAGTCGCGAGAGAGACCTGAGGTGTGTTGATACTGTACCGAAAGCAAAAAGGATGTTTTAAGATCAAAAAACGTTTCGATGAAATATTGTTACTACATTGCATTTAAGTTTTGTAGTGATTCTAAACTATTAGATGGTAAGCAACCCTTTTGTATTGGAGTGGATGTAGTGAAATATTTGTTAACGTTATCAAAATTCAGGAAATCTGCTTCATTTGGAGCCATGGCTCACAGTATTTTGATTCCCTAAGACTGATATAACTAATAAACTGGTGAAAATATGGTCATTTTAAAAAGCACATACTATTATAGTAAAGTATTATAGTAAATCTCTTTAATGTGTATTTTAATTAAATAAACCCTTTAGTTAGTCTTCACTATCCTTAAGCATTCTATACCTTTATATCCTCTTGGGTGTTAAAAAGGTCAGCATCCTCTGTGCTGTCCATGATGATCTTGGGACGTGTGCCATCCTTGGAACCTTGTCCATCTCGCTGATAGGGTCTCTCACCCTGACCCGCGCTGGCCCTCTCACTGCTGCTGTTGCCCATACTGACTCAGGAACAACCACCGCACTAATCTACCAACACCAGTATGAAGAAATAATCAACAACGGGTATACAGTCAATATGGTATACGCACAGGAAGACAAGAAACACTGATAGATGTAAATGTGAATTTATTACCCGTCTGAAATATTTTTCAGAAGCAGGCCATCGATGAATATTTCGTTATTCTGTGCAGATTTCCTTCTTGACCCACCCCTACACACAAGAAACTTTCGCGCAAAAACACAAATATAACGCAAACGGACACGCGCCCGCACATATACAGAGTTAGAGACAAAGACAGTTGTAACACATAAATGTTTGCGATTCCGTGCACTTGTCTGTTGCTTCATTTAGTCAAATTTCGAAACATTACTTCCGGAAGATCCATGCCAAAATAACGTTCAAGTTTTACTTTCCTTACCGTCGTCAGATTCCTGGGATCCACCATGTGGAATCTACACTATTGTGTTTTCTATCGCCATTTCCCCTGAAAGGTTAGGGTGTATTTTAACCTAACCCAACGACAACCTAGAATACTGCACGAGCACACACCTCTTCCTGTTTTCTCGCAGAGGTCACGCCTGTCTTGTCTCTAAATTATATTTCAGAACATAGAACGTTTCCATTTAAAAAAACAGTGTTACCTTTTCTTGGATGGTGTTGATTTGAAGCGGCACACATTCCAGGATTAGTCATTATGGATTCCTCGGATAGATATAAAACAATGAAACCTTCAGGTTTAAGAACACCTATCTCAACTCTTAAAAATGGTTTACAAATTTCTGTCATCATTTTTTAACCATCCTGTAGGTGTCTTAGAATTTATTATGGACTTTTTTCAAGAAACCAATCTTATAAGATTCATGCTAGACTTCCCTTACATGATTTACATAGAAACACAATCTCTTAGGAAAACTTGCAGTAAGTACATATGTTTAATGTGCAGTTTTACTATAATAATCTTGAAGTTTCAAGATTTTTTTTAACCTAATTACTAAATCCAGATCATATTTTATGACATTGAAGAATGTTTTGTCATGAATAACAAGGTTTCAAAGACAAATCTCATGTCTGTCTCTACACATAGGACTCCTGAAGGTGATAACCTCTGTTGTCTCCCCTCAGCCAGGGCAGACTTATTTCTTCCAATGCTTTCACACAGTCATCAAGTTTCACAACTGATCCGTGCCACTCTATACTCAGGGAAACCAGTCACCCACATACGCTCTGAAAAAGTAGATGCTTAAATAAACAGACAGAAGTGTGAACCGCAGTCTTAGTGCTTAAGCTACATGTGAAAAGACAAGAGTTCTTTTTTCAATAAAGTTATTTTTAAGTGTGGAATCCTTACATTACTGAAATTAATTAAAAGAACAATGTGTGGAAGGAAAAAACTGACATGCAATCATCAAAAATAGTGACATTCCGATCTTCACGATCACTAACGTTGTCTTCATTACCACCATTGATTCTTCCACAAAATAAGTGATGCTGAGCTGTTGTCAGATGGTACCAGCTACGGTATGAGCCAGCCCGGTGGAACGTCCCATCTATTTTTAGCCGTGATTTGATTACATATCAGTTTACCGGACCCTCTAGACTCTGCAGAGTGTGAAGGATAAGTGAGAAAGAGTTACATCGGGCATGAGGGAGGATGAAGGGAGGCCAAACAAACATCTCACCCATCTGTGCCTCAACCTGCAAAAAACATTGTGTATGATTAAGTGTATGTATGTTTGTGTGTGTGTGTGTGTGTGTGTGTGTGTGTTTGTGTCACTCTAAGTGAAAGAGAGCGTGAGAAAGGAAAACCCAGAGACTTACAGGTCATGCAGATAGAGAGTCGAAAACAATAACTTTTAATTGCACACTATTTGTTGGAGTTCAGTACAGAAATGTTCAATATCATGTGGCTAGACATAGTTCAATATTAACATGAAGAGAATATGAACATGTTGTATAATCAATTCTACATTCATCTGTTTTATTTCAGTTTTATAACTTTTCCACGGGGCGATAAATCATCTGCGGATCTGTTTATTATTTTACTGTTTGGCTCTATGGATCCGGAAGCTTCTTGGGATGTATTTGTCTCCCCCTCCCTTTATGTTTTGATCTTTCTTGTACCAGCTTAATGTCTTTGTCTTTCCTCACGATTTGATCTACGTAACGTAGCCTACACCTCTGCCTCATATTTCAACTGCAAAAAAAGAAAGAAAAAACAGTGCAATGAAATTAAAAACGAACAGTCTACTGCTCCTTCCTAATTGTACTCTACACACTTTCACATGTTTTAGGCTACAACAAATTTAGGTTTTAGGTATAGCAGTTTTGCTTCATGTAAATTTAGGTATAGCAGTTTTGCCTCATGTAAATTTAGGTATAGCAGTTTTGCTTCATGTGCTGTCCATTGGGCCCAGGAGGAGTGCAAACCAGCGGTCCTCTAAACAGCCTCCCATAAAGTAGTGTTACCATAGTAGTCCAAAAGCTGAGGTTCTTGCAAAGCAAAAGTCACACAAGACATGGTGCCATAACACACCGGTTATGTAGGCAGCATACTAAATACATGTAAGACATGGCGCCTAAATAGCGATTGATTTTTTTTTTTCACATTGCAAACAATGATTGGGCCATGCAAAATAAACTCGCTCAGTGTCAAACTCTGGTTATCGTTGGAATTAGGAGTGACTGCCCAGAGGTGAACA
This sequence comes from Esox masquinongy, assembly GCA_016801175.1. Lineage (NCBI taxonomy): Eukaryota > Metazoa > Chordata > Actinopteri > Esociformes > Esocidae > Esox > Esox masquinongy. The sequence continues at coordinate 12,821 of JACXGI010008291.1, forward strand.
TGGGTGAACGAAGGACAGGTGTAAGGTCTAGCTTGGGGGTAAGAGATCACGTGGGATATTTTCTGTTCGTTCTTCGTTTGTTTTGTTTTTGTTTTGTTCATGTTTTTTCCCCACTTATATTTTAAACAAAAAACACAACCAGTTTATTTTTTCTTGTCTGTTAAAAAACATATTCAAATCAATATTTCTGCCGTTTAGATTTTTGATTTGTCAGACCACAGGACAGTTTTCAGAAGTGTTCTTGAGCCCATGCAATGATTTCCACTACAGAATCGTTTTTGTTTTTAATGCAGTGCCACCAGAGGGCCCGAAGATCACGGCCATCCAATATTTGTTTTCGGCTTTGTCCCTTGCATACAGAGATTTCTCCGGATTCTCTGAATCTTCTAATGATATTATGTACTGTAGATTATGAGATCCCCAAACTTTTTGCAATTTTACATTGAGAAACATTATACTTAAATTGTTGCACTATTTGCCCACACAGTCTTTCACAGAGTGGTGAACCCCTCCCCTTCTTTACTTCTGAAAGACTTATCCTCTCTGGGATGCTCTTTTTATACCCAATGATGTTACTGATCTGTTGCCAATTCATCTAATTTGTTGTGAGATTTTCCACCAGCTTCTTTTTTTGTGTTACACAAATTTTCCAGTCTTTTGTTGCCCATGTCCCAGCTTTTTTAAAACATGTTGCTGGCATCAAAATCAAAGTGGTGGTATATTTTTCAAAGAACAATAACATTTTTCATTTTCAACATTTGACATGTTGTCTTTGTACTATTTTCTATTGAATATAGGGTTTAAATAATTTGCACAACTTTGCATTCTATTTTTATTTCCATTACACACAGCATCCCAACTTTTTTGAAACAGGGTTGTATACTCAACACTGACTGTGTTTATGTATTGATTGATTTTTTTCTTCTTCAGTCGAATAACCATCTGTTGGCTGGTTTCATTGACAGCAGAAGAACAACAGTATGTAGTTTTATAACAACACTGTTAAGTTTCTATTTTCACTACAATATAAACTGATGTGAATTTTATAAGGGGCATCCATGTTTCAAACCAAAGAAGGAATGAGGCCCGATCGGCAGTTCTGGTGACTCTTCTGTTCTGACCGTGTACTCAGAGGGGCTCCTTCCCGACTGAGGGAGATGGTCTCCCCTTGTGAAAGTTGCTCTCTTTTACCCTTCTTCGATATTCATACTCCATGCTGTGGAGTTAAACACAGATAGCACCAGTCTGTTAATTCATTAGAAATATCATTCACTTAATTAAATATTATGAATAAGGAATGAGTTACACCGATGTTTGTGATTGTACCGTGGTAAAGTGCAATACAGAAAATATCAGGATGATCAGAAGGCCAATGACCATGGAGACTATGGCCATGTGGAGGGCCTTCCTTCCCAGCCTCTTGGAACCCTCATAGTCCTCCTCATCATAACTGGTCTGAGACTTCAGAAGATAGGAGAATAACAAACAGAGACAGGAAGGATGAAAGTGAGCATGAGAGATTGTGCAACAGCAAACAATAATTGCTATTAAAGTAAATCTCTTATAATTCAGAAGTAACCATTACAGGAACAGTGTTCACCATGAGTGGATATGGGTGAATAACAGATGCTTTTCATTCCAGCCAATAAACCATCTAGGCCTCAATTCAATCAACCATCCATTCCAAAATTTACCAGGCAGCTTTTTCTCCGTGGAGCTAACAAGGGAACAGTAAACATATCGTCTCTTGCAAATTATGCAGTGCCTGAATTGAGATATTGCAAGTTGCTAACACATTTCATTTTTCAAGGATCCAACCATAACCATTTCAGATTCAGAGATAAAGCAGCACCAGGATGCAATGGAGCTGCCTATTATATATATTTGTGTTGCATTTTTATTATTTTTATTGACAGGAAGGAGAGGCTAGGAAGACAGGCAAACAGAGGGAGGTGGAGAGGAAGGTCACAGACAGTGGGCCAAGCCATGGTTCAACCCTCTCATAAGGAGGTATGAGTGGCCTGGAGTCAGGAGTCCAGACTGCTTCATCAGACCCGGCACTGTTGCTGGGTTTTCTATTAGTTAGGCATTGGAACATTATAAAACATTTTCTTACCAGAAAATATTTTGGGTACATTCAAAAGCAAAAGTGCTGAATTTCTATTGAGTTAATGGAAAAGCGACAATGTCAGTTTCTTTCACTGACTTCTCTTTGACACCCAATCAACTCTCCTCACATATACAATGGAAGTTGGGCACAAGTGAAATCCCTGGGAATCTTCCCGTTTGCTAAAGTTTTACAGTTCACCAAATTTCTTTTTCAGAAAAAAAAACACATAACAGTCTAGGGCATGATTTTGCCACCTAAATCCATAAAAGCTTTTGTAAGCTGATTGACCAGTACTGAAAGTAAAGTGAGTAGAGTGTAGAGTTGGTTTGAAAGAGCTGTTGCTGTTATTCGTTTTAAGACCACAGGGTGGAGCAAATTAAGGATTTCTCCTGCAATGTTTCACCACTGAGATTTATCTATTGTACATTGTTTTATCTATCATACATGTGAAACTGGATCTATTTTGAACCTATTCTACCCACCTCTCGACCATTTCTACAGTGCATTAACACAAGCAGCCCAATCCTAGTATTTGTTCAACTAATTAGTCTTTAGACCAATCACAGTCTAACATTTCACAGAGCTGGGGTGATTGATCAAAAGACCAATTAGTGAAAGAAATAATCAGAATTGGGGTTCCCGTGTAAAAACAGCCTCAGATCCAAAAACTATCTTACTGTCTGATTGGTCCCAAAAACAATGGCTTAGGCCTGAACATAAATATTTTCAATGAAAATTAATCACTAGCTTTGATATAATCCCATTAATAATATTTTGCGATTTGGTGGAAATATATTGGCAATCCTGACCCCATTCAAAGATATCATAATACTTCAAATTGATGGTATGGGAAGGCAATGTAGATTATCTAGTGTCAGTTGAATTCCTCATCTGGTTCCACTTCTTTATGCATGCATGAACCTAGAGGGCGAAGGGAAGGACAGAGTGGAAGGGATTTATTTTGGATTTAGCGGTGGAGTCAGCCAGAGCATGATAACTATTTTTTATATCTATTATGAAACAATACACTAAATTATAATATTTATAGACCATGTGCGTGGTCACGTAAACTGTGCATGTAAAAGGTTAAGTTCTTGTCTCCTCTTTCCTTCCACTTTACTCTATTGAACTTATCCCTGCCCTGTTCCATTCAACTCACAAGGCAGGCAATGTGCTTGACCTCCAAATCTATTTACTAATCTCACTCCAAACCAGCCCCAGGCCTCTAATTACTACTTTGTCTCTTTCTCTGTTTTCTAATGCCACCCTATCCGCCACTACGTAGATGGTCGTATGCAATCAAAATCATAGTTCTCTCTCCCTCACTCTCTTTTCCAGCATCCTGTCATCTCATTCATCTGTTAGATCCTTCTGCTTTCTCTCTCCATTCTGCCTCTTCAGCTCTGCCCTCTTCCTTCTCCAAATCCCATGACTGTCCCCTTTCCTACCGGCCAGCTCTGCCCTCTTCCTTCTCCAAATCCCATGACTGTCCCCTTTCCTACCGGCCAGCTCTGCCCTCTTCCTTCTCCAAATCCCATGACTGTCCCCTTTCCTACCGGCCAGCTCTGCCCTCCTCCTTCTCCACATCCCATGACTGTCCCCTTTCCTGCCGGCCAGCTCTAACTCCCAAGCTGCCTCCGCTCCTTGTTCGGGCAGGCTTCGGTGTTTGTCATCACCGGCCTTCTAGCCGCTACCGTTCCTCTTTTCGTCATTCCGTTTGTTTCGTCTTGTTTTCACACACACCTGGTACACATCCCCTTGTTGGTCTTAGTATATATACTCCCTGTGCTCCCCCATGTCTTTGTGTGTTGTTGTTCCATGTGGAGTACGCGTTGCTGCGTACTGCTGTATTAGCCCAATGCACCATTTTCTTGGATTCACGTCATCCTGCGCCTGGCTCCGTCCTGTTCACCTGCTACACGGGATAACAGATGCATGGTAGAACCAGGTGGAAAAGGAGCTCCTGTCTGTTAACCCATTAACATCTGTGATCTTTGATTTGACACAGTCGTGAGCATATATTCTGTCCTGTAATGCAACTTGACCTCAGCTCCAATCATCACAACAAAATCCACTCTGTCAGCATTGTGCGTACCCGTTGGTGTGTGACGCTGTCAGGGCTTTGGATTTGGACGGGCTATTTTTGTAGCTCACACATTACTGATTCACTTTCACTGAGACAGGTGCATCACACTTAACAGCTCACCATGCATTGTGTCTTTACCAAAAAGTATTAAATACTGACATCAATCTGACATTAAACAGCTATAGTGTGCTTTACTGAAGTTAATACAGATTTCCTTCTGCAAACTAAAGATCCCAGTGGTTTAATGCATGTGCTGGCTTCTTTACGTACATTTCCTTTGGACATAGCTGCTGCTTCAGGATCTTAGGAAAAGGTCAGAATAAAGCCAGATCCACAGTCACAGATAGGAGATGACTTGGGCTCAATGCCTTTCTATCAAGACAACATGATTTGTTGCACCACATTTTGACCTGTTTTAAAAATATTTCAAACCCTTCCTTGTCTGTTGTAACACACGGTCATGCCACAAAATGACCATGAAGCAATGTTCATGGCTGGGTTTTCACACAGGATGGGATAAAAAGCGATATTTCTTAATAAGTGCTTTTATTGGACAAAACAAGCAGTCATCGATATTAAAGTAATAAACACTCTAAACAATGTCCAGAGATGCAACAGGTCACATATCATTGACCCATACCCAGTCAGGCTTACCAGAACCGAGAAGACCAGAGCAACAATGTTGACAGGCCAGGCTGGACAGAAACAGGTGAATATGGTAAGGTAGATGTAGTTCTTCAGATGAGGAACCTCCTGTGCTTCCTTGAGCCCCAAATGGTCAGCGCTTCCATCCATCGGCAGATTTGTCTTTACATTTGTTTGCTGGAGTGCCCCTGGAGACATCAGACCATCTTCATCTGGTCCCTGGTCAGATGGAGATGAACGGATTGCAGATATTGGACCCAGGTAAAATTAAATGAAGCCAATGTATGGGAAATAAACCGACCTAGGGAAGAGGGTGTTAAGACTATCTTAGGCATGGGAATACTGAAGAAGATTTGAGGCTTCAACCAGACATGAAAGATGACCTAATTATTTTCACGGGTGAATACTATCCTTCTTTTGAAAGAGGAGGGGCATAAGAAGGAGAGAGGGAGGAACAAGGAGAGAGAAGGAAAAAAGGAGATGAACTGGGTTCAAGAGAATTAATGTGAAAAGATTAAATTAATGTCAGCGCCTGAGGAGAAGGGAGAAAGACAGTTGAAAAAGCAATGACCCACACACTGACCTGCTTCCGCTGCCCACAGCCCAACTGGTCCCGTAGCTAATTTTGTCTCAAGCTCAAGGATCTAACAATGCTAAAAAAAAATATAATGTGAAATGTAAAACATTTGGCAAATAAAAACAAAATGTTCCCCACACATGTACAGATTTCTCATACATTAAATTTCAAAAAGCACAAATAAATGTTTTTTTTTATTTAAACTTTCACGTATCCTAAAAATCTTTAAACTTTCACATATCCTAAAATCCATCCAAAAAATAGATTAAAATTTTTTTTGGGGGGTGATTTTTTTCAACCTCGAATAACCACTGTGATTGTTTTTGAACGCTCAGTTATAAAAAGCCAACAGACATTTACATTTATTAAAGAGAAATAGGTATTCTTCTCTTTTCACTTGTCATCTGAATGCCTTTGAACATCTTGTGGAACGATTTGGTGTTAAAAGGCCATATACCAGTTAGCTGTGTCATTGCGAGACCTGGGTTCATTTGATTGATTGATAGGAGTCGCGTGTTGGAGGTTGGGAGATTCTGCAGGTTGTGGATGCAGATGTTATAGTAAGCCTCAGCCCATTATAAAGGCAATGACTCGCTTGAAAGTCAACAATGGACTACAAGGCTTACTTTGATGACATGAAATATACTCTACAGTAGGACTATATTTCCAATACAAATGCCCAAATAATTTCATTGGTGGTCAATGAGATAAATCACTGGTTGCTTAAATATCTCTTTAACTTCTAAAGTAGTATGTGGAGATATGTGCATTCCTCTGAGTTTGCTTTTATAAGTATACCTTTCGGACCTCTAAAATCAATCCATTACACATCTCTCCCTTTTCTGATACTGTTTTCATTAAAACAATTTTTGGAAAGACAGTTACTCAAGGCATATGTAGAATGTTTTTAAAATAATTTATTAGGAATTTTAAAAAGGTTTTTCCAAAGGGAAAAAAAGAGAAAATATAACAGAAAATAAACAGAAGAGGGTTACAGTGTTGACGTTACCTTTCAGAATGAACACAGAATCCAAAGGCTGCCACACTGTGCCAATCCATAGACTTAAAAAATATAAAAATCTACAGCTTGGTGATACGAAATTGACAAAGGCTCTTGTTCTTCAACTAACCATAAAATTAAAACACTTTATTTTAACCTTCCAGTGCAACAACGTAACGATTCAGAAAACAAAATGATTGCGGCCTTTTAAAAAAGTGTATTGCTTCTTATGGGTTTCATGGTTACAGTCTTTGTCATCCAGTAGATATGCAATATCTCTGTCAGTGTGGAGAAGGGGTTGAGGATAAATACATACAACCTCATCATGGAAAATCCTCAGGACCACCACTGAGATTTAAAACAGAGTGTTAAAATAGTGTTAAAATAGCACTGGAATGGATGAAGGAATCCCATTCACACACTGACAGAGACAAGGAAGTTCAGTAACATACCAAAATGGCAGCAATAAATTCACAATTGCCACCAATGTATCAATTCCCTGACAATACATTTCACACCCGAAGCCAATAAGTGTGACCACATAATACAGCCATACATAGCACTCACACAGAAACACAAACAGACAAGCACTCAAACTCATCAACTCAATCGGAGTAATTCAGCCATAAAATCGTACCATTGCGAAACACTCTCACAACTGTTCCAGCATGTTTGTCCTTCATTTTCCTTTATAACCGTAACATATTCAAAATGGTAAATCGAAAACAACAATAAAATAACAAAGTACCAAGTAATGACAAATAAAAAACCAGCAAGTCTCTCATGTTAGAGGAGTATCCTGCCCTGATATCCCCAACGCGAATGTAATATCTGCAGCGTTCTCTGACCCAGCACTGATAACAAGGTCCCTGGGTGATTTCACAGTATAAAACCCTTTCCTTCTGACAGACCTGGACCAGTCTCACAAAGAAACATTATGAATAACACAAATACAATAAGTATAAGTTCATGTTAGTGTTATGACTGATGTCCAGGGGAAGGGGAAGCAGGCGGTCTGTGTCTCGTCTCTCTGATATCTAACAGTCTGGGTTTTCAGTACAGAACAGCATAAATGAAATTACAAAACCGTCTGCTGAAAACAAATAACCATCGCAACATTTCCCTCTGCCAACACACTGCCTTCCCAACACCCCTCATTTTTATGCGGAATCTAAAAGACGTTATATTTACAATATTTTACAAAAACAAGCATCACACAGTTTAAACAGCCTGGAAATATGCTCATAACTATCAATTGTGTTACTTTGATCATTATTAGTATAACAAATGTTTGTTATAAACCTACTAAGATATACATTTTTCAACATTGTAATACATACAAAAATGTGTATTAATCAGAAACAAATATACACTTATTAAGTACAAATTATTGCTCCAGACCTCCACACCTTTCGTACCTAGAGATCACTCTTCCTCCTTTTCCGCCTCTTAATAAAACACCTTCCAACAAAAACAATCAAAGGAATCAAAAAACAAATCATCAAGACACAGAAGTTTACATTAAAATGTTCACAAAACATTCAAGTGAAATAAAACAAAAGAAAAAAGTAACTAGGATTATCTGCATGTTTTTCTAATACAAACAGAAATGTTTTTTTTTAAAAGGTAGTTCCTTTCTGCTAACTACAGCAACATGTTAGACAGGACGTGATGTTAAGACAGAATACAGGAAGTCTGAAAAAGATAGCTCCTCAGCGGTAGGAAGGGCGGGGATATCTGGGGTCAAGGGTCAGTGTTCGCACTGCCAGAGTGGGGTTACCATACAGAGACATGTCAGATCAGCTCCAAGCAGCGTCAACTCCTTTCATCTCTCAGCTCTCAGACCTGCAGAGAAACCCGTATGTTTGTCACAACGTTTCCATAGACGAGATTGTACATAGTAGTATCTCTTCATCTGTTTGAATGAATGTACTGTAAATAGAACATGGCAGTGCCGGCAGGCTCACCGTCTCAGTGGTAGCCATTGGTGAAAGCCGTAGCAATCAGAGGGCCCTGTGGAACGCAGTAAAACACAGCAGCGATTAGATGGAGGGCTCTCATTATAATATGACCCCCAACGCCCTCAACAGCAACGTAACACTTCACAGCACAGGAGCATATACACACTTACACAGCAGGTACAACACATTTGATCAGCATGACTTGTTCATTTTACTTGACTTAGCCGTCACACTTCTATGCAGAACTTAATTCTCATAACAGATCCTCTTAATGTTATACAGTCATAACATCCCAAGTGATAAAATATACATATATTTACAAATGTATTTAGTTTTTCTTCTCCAATTTTTGACCAAATAGTGTAAAAAATTATAAATGTTTTTCCGCTTGGTTTTCGCTTGTTTCCGCTTGTTTAACACAGGATTAGACACAATTGCACTGAGGGATCTACGAATGCAAGCCAAGATAGATTTAGGAGCACTGCAATGTAGCATTGATAATTGTGCTATGATAAACTGGACAGATAGTATGCAGACACCTTTTGCATTTCCAAACATGAATAGGGTCTAAAATACCTACGTGATAAGGGCTGTGTCTTACCCCCAGACTATGGCTGAAACCAGTACTTGGGGAGGGGCTTGCAGCACTGAGGTAGCTGCTGACTGCAGACTCCTGACTGGCTGCTGCATACAAGTCTGCCATTGGCCCAGGGCTGCTGGTGCCCAGGAAACCCCCAGAACGAGAGGGGGTGGAGCCTATAATATCAAAATACAGACGCAAACATTTAGACAGAATTAAATACGCCAGACAAATACAACACAGTAAGTTGCCAATCATTTTTCAATTCAGTCATAGCCTGATCAAGCTCTAGATGAGAGAGGTTTCATCCATTCAGTCATCCTGACAGAGATCTGAATGAGAGAGGTTTCATCCATTTAGTCATCCAGACAGAGATTTGAAAAAGAGAGGTTTCATCCATTCAGTCATCCTGACAGAGATCTGAATGAGAGAGGTTTCATCCATTCAGTCATCCTGACAGAGGTCTGAATGAGAGAAGTTTCATCCATTCAGTCATCCTGACAGAGATTTGGATAAGAGAGGTTTCATTCCTTTAGTCACCCTGACAGAGATCTGAATGAGAGAGGTTTCATCCATTCAGTCATCCTGGCAGAGATCTGAATGAGAGAGGTTTCATCCATTCATGTAATCCTGACAGAGATCTGAATGAGAGAGGTTTCATTCATTCATTCAGTCATCCTGGCAGAGATCTGAATGAGAGAGGTTTCATCCATTCTGTCATCCTGACAGAGATTTGGATGACAGAGGTTTCATCCATTCAGTCATTCTGACAGAGATTTGGATGACAGAGGTTTCATCCATACCTCTAGCAACTGCTGCTGCTGCCGCCGCCGCTGCCATTGGTCCATATGCTGTCAGAGGAATGGCTGAGGAGGACAAGGAGGAGGGTCAGGAGGTCACAAATCCACCTCAGCCTACAAATAGACATGACCTCTCTACACAAGTCAGTCAGAAAAACATCTCTACCATCATCTTCAGCATTATGTAAAACGCCAACAAATGGCGTTACATAGTGATACAAGGTACATTAACCAAAAACCTGATGAGTGCAGACCCAGAACTGTTTGGTGTGTAAATACAACCTAATAACTGGCGTCACAGTGTATGAGACTGGTATGCAGCACAGTGAATGTGTTGTAGCAGACCGACAGCGTGCTGCTTGTAAAGGCCAGAGGAGGGACTGACCTGTGAGCTCAGGGGGGTGGGGTGATGTCAGAAGGAGGGACTGACCTGTGAGCTCAGGGGGGTGGGGTGATGTCAGAAGGGGAGTCCTCTCTAAATGGAATTCTAGAACAGAAACATCAGAGTGCTGTTGAAACACACCACCAGCGAGGCAAGGGAATCATTCATTCATTCACCTGCAGAGAACACACAACTAGGATGAAGACCGGGGAACCCTGAGGTGGAGGGATGAAATAAGAGGAAATAACGAAAGAAGAGAGGGAATGGAAAGAAGCAGATTTACAGAGTGGAAGAATTCAGCTTAACTGGTTGTACAAGCCAAAAATGTTAGGAAGCGATCAAAAATATAATGCCCCATCCCCCAAACCTACATCCACCCAGGCTTTTCCTTACATACACACACAATCACGCAGGAAGCATGCAAAGCACATGCAATTCCACTCCCTGATATTTACAAGCAGCCAATGACACTCAAGAGTGCTTTATAAACTTTGTGGAGGAATGTTTGTGGTGACAAAGTTTGTCTGTGTTTTGTGGGAGTTAAATATAGTATGACGACTCAAAAAACACAAATGAACACTAATGAAACCCTAGAAATTATCAATCATCAAAATGAGTGGACCATTCTAGAGAGCAGGGACCAGTCAAAATGGCCAGGACTATGGCATGACTGGGTAAAGGCGTAGGGTCTTACCAGGGAATTGATAGGTATATCCAGGGGTGATGCCAGTGTAACCCCGACTAGCATACGTAGCTGCCTGGAACCCTGGGTAACCTATGGTGAAAGGACAGTCATGGGTCTGTGTTTGAGTGAAACAGTGCTGCCCCCTGCCTGTGAAAGAGGATACTGTCAATGTAACAACAGGTTCATAGAAACAACACACGCAGTGACATTCTCTAGTCTATTGACTGAAATAATATACTCAAAATCCCCACAAAACCTTGAGACAAAACTGGAAAAGGGTCTCTTTGCCTTATTACAGCATTAATTTCTTCCATAGGGGAGTTTTAGATCCACTTCAAATTAGGTATGTGTTTCATGTAGGCATACACCTCCTCCGACTTTATAAATGTGTAAATATGTATAGGGAAAGTTGACTTTGATCAATATTGGCTAAATATAAGCAAATATATTTTTTGTAGAGTTTATTGAAGCAAATATGTTGACAAAAGTCATCTTGTCCTGACAAGATTTACACGTTTATTGAAACGCCGAGCCAGGGTAACCCTCAAAGAAACAGACTTTATTTAAAGTGATTCTAAAATGAGTATTGGCATAAATTAATGGTGAAATGTAAAAAGAACCAGTATCAAATTTTGCCACAAGGTTTGATGGGTTTATAATACGTCAACAATTTCAGTCTATACAAGCCAACAGAACATTTTGTGTATTCATGCTCAGCTCACAGTTGATCTAACGTAACAACGACATCCGTGACTACAGTATCCCCTGTCACTGTTTTTGGAAACATGTTTCAATGGACTGCATTTACGATAATTATTGCACAATTTGGGGATATGTTTAAACTATTTGTTCCACCATTAAATCCGATTATGTATCTCATAAATAATGTAAGGTATGATGTTGTCTGAAGAGTGCTTCTCAGTCATCTGACTAACTTGGCTACTAGGACACAGTGGCCACATCAAAACGCCATAAATATTGTTGTCATCTTGGTGCTGGTGAGATTACCTAGCATGCCAATGCCCAACATGAAGGCATCCATGCCGTAGGGCATCACTCGAGAGCGCCCTCTGGCCGAGCCCGTGGGTGACATCACTTCCTTGGGTTGGGCCTTCTTACATTCCACCTGACAGAAACACCCAAGGGTGACAAATCAGTCAACAACTGCAACTAAACAATGACATTGCATATTGAATTACAAAAAGGGTTTATTTGCAGCCATTCTATGTTACCATTTTGTTGTTTATCTCATGGAAGTGGATCTCACACACTTTCTCCACCACATCCTCATTCTCAAATGTGACAAAGCCAAACCCTGGAGTGGACAAAATACAAATAATGTTTGTGAGGAGAGTCACCTGATGAAGGACACGATGCGAAAGATTTCTCAGAGGGTAAATCCATTTCTCAGTGGGTTACAGTTCAAGGCAATGCATCACTGCTAACTAACCACCTACAGTATTACCTACTATAATCATGACTTAGTAACCCCCCCCTTAGGGCGCTGTTTTTGGCTCATCCCCTCCTCCCTCCCCTCTAGGCCAGGCCAACGTTCCTCCCTCCTTTAGCACAGTAAAGCTGGTGGGCTGTCATAATCGATCAGTCCCAGTGTGGGGAGGTGCTTAAGGAGGCTTTATCCTGATCCACGATTAACAGACTGACTAATTAGCCTAGCCTCGTTCCTCTCCTCCTGCTCGGTTGCCCCCGGGGGACTGGGGGCAGGGCAGTGGGAGAAGATACAGAGACGCATAATGAATGCAACGACAACGGTGTTCAGGTATTGGGGGACAGGAAGAGGGTTCCTCAGCCTCACCTCTGTGTCTGTTGGTTGTCTTATCGAACATAAGCATGGCATCGTCAACCTGGAGGAGACAAACACCAACTTCAACGCAATGCACGCACCACATATTGTCTGACCTCATCCCTTCTCAAGTTCTACTGGGAGGCTCCGCAACAGATGGACAGAAGGGGTCGAGCAGGATGGAGGGTGGAGGTTACAAAAGGGGGTGGGCATGGTGAAGGATGCAAAGAAAACAGTAGAAGAATAAACTTAAAGGGGTGGGGGGGGATTTGAAATTCACAGGCAAAAGACAGTCACTGGGAAAGGACTGATTCATGAACATCAGATCTTTACTATTTCTGAATAATCCCTTATTCCACAAACTCTCCAAAGTAGGCCCTTCGCATGTTAACTGTGCACAAACCTCTTTCAAAGAGAGACAATGTGTGAGTGTGTGAAAGCGAGACAAACAGACAGATATAGAGAGACAATGGTAGTGGTTAAAATCCATATTGCATCATCATTCGATCACCCTGTTGCTTTGGACCCTCCCTGCAATGCTAGAGAGAAAAGAAAAGTGATTCCTTTCCCAATTTCTTCATATCCAACGGTATCTATGGCCCTGTCTCATCGTAACAATTCCCACTAGATCTGGAAGAGCGTGATGTTAGTGGAGCCCATTGCAACACTGGCATCTCACAATGTAGGCACACACTACTGTATGTCACTCTGGATCAGAGAGTCTGTTAAATGACTCTAATATAATGTTACTTCATCCACACTGACTCAATGTGTTGGAACACACTGAGTTCCAACGTGAAGCCACATTTCACAACAACCTCTGAACCGCCTGAAGGAGTCGCTACAGCGCTGGGAGACCAGAAAATCCCTGCTGAGGAGGCCTCAACGCTTAATGGGCAATGCTAACTAATTTGCATCGCCTCTGGGACATAACAGTGTTGAACTCAGAATGAGGTGGTGAGCTTGGTGCTACACAAAGGAGCAACTTAGTTTCTACTCGTTTCTACTTTGACATTTCAGACTTTACTTGTCCTTAACGATAAGCGAGGTAGTGTGTATGTGTGTGTGAGTGAGTGAGTGAAAAAGAGAAAGTGTGTGTGTGAGTGAGTAAGTGAAAGTGAGAACGTGTGTGTGAGTGAGAGAGGGTGTGTGTGACTGTGTGCGTGTGTGTGTGTGAGACAGTAAAAGAAAGGGAGAGGTGAAAGAGAGAGCATGGTGAGGTAGAGGTAGAGATAGAAAGTGGGGGACTAAATGGGGAGGGAGAGGAACAGAGAGTCAAAGAATGGGAGCAGGAGAACAAAGAGGTGTGGAGGCTTTGTCTGTTGGCACAGTCATAAATCCTCTTCTCCTTGTGCCTCCTCTCTCTCACTCTTTTTCTCTGTCTCTACCTATGTCCCTCTCTGTCTCTCTCTCAGTGCCGCTCACTCTCTCTCTGTCTCAGTCTGCCGGTCTATCCGTCCCTCCCTCTCTCTGGCGCTTCCTCCACAGTACGGACGCTCAGATATCTCATCCAGTGATCCACAGAAAAATACACATCAGTAAAAACATACAGCTCCGGAAAAAATTAAGAGACCACTGCACCTTTTTCTTTCCTTTCCAAAACAGTCGAAAAGGAAGGTTTTGAGTGAGGAACAGAAGGGTTACAATTAAGAGACCACTGCAAATTGAACGCTTCTGTTCCTCACTCAAAACTTTCCTTTTCAACTTTTTTGGAAAGGAAAGAAAAAGGTGCAGTGGTCTCTTAATTTTTTCCGGAGCTGTATAATCAAAATGGATTAAATATATCACACTTATTATAATTCAAATACAGTCTTAAAATAATTTCTACCTAATAATTTCTTATGGGAATCTGGGTTTTCATCCAATGCCTTTCATGTTTTTAACAAAGCCATGCACATGGTTCCAACTAACTTTGTGACAGAACCGCTGGTTCCTAGGAGGTTCCACTAGAACTCCTACGTTGTATTAGTGAGTGTCAGCGTGAGTGTGTTTGTGCTCGGGGACTCTTGGGCAGCTTGCACTCTGAAAGGTCAATGGTGAGAGACGAACGGCTGCAGCCAGTGTGAAAGAAGACCTGTTGGCCTTAGCACTCCTTCCACTGTGACATTTCAGTATCCCCCCCCCTTCCTTACTAAGCAGGCCTGTCTCTTTCCAGGTCAAGCCCCACAACACAGAAATGGAACAATACTAAAATGTACCGAATTAAAAGACATACTACGAAATCTACAATTTGAAGGAAGGTAGAACCAACATTACATGTTTGTTATTCACATGTGTCCCATAGATATCACCATATATTAACCACAAGCACCCATTTAAATGTTAAAACGTAGTATCCTCATTTAACAAAATGTTTCTAAGTGAAGAACTGTCCTTCATAGTGAGATGTTTTAAACATGGGACATTGTAACGGTGCACTGGACAACATTCCCCTCTTTCGCTCTCCTCTTTCCAATGCTCATCCTCTCTTTTTCTCTCTCCATCCCTCTCTCTACCCCCTTGTCCAGAGCACGCCAGGAGACAAAAGGCCCAGTGAGGCAGTGTAATCAGGAACTTCCATGGGTGGTTGGAGCCTACATTTCTCAATCCATCCAAATCTCTCTCTAGCTCTCATGTCATTCATGCTGTTGTATGATTCAGAGGGAAGCCCTTCATGTGTCAAATACAGTAGTATGTGATGAATAGAGGATGTATCATTTCAGTTATCAAGACTTTTAATACAATATTACATAATCAAACTCTGCCCGGACTGACTGCACCAGATTGACCAATGGCTGGCTAAACTACATAAACAAGCTTTGCCTTAGCCTATTATCAGGGTTGAAAGCTAATCTAGTTAGCATCCAGACTCATGGGTTTATCCTTTCTCCAGTTGAATTGACACCAACTGCATAGGTTACCTGTGGCCACAAATTCAAGATTTGCACATTTAAAATAGTTAGTGTAAACAAAAAGTAAAAAGAGGTTGGAAGAAGTTGAACAGAGTGATACGTGAAAACCACAGTGGACCTCCTTAAGAAAACTGTTCCCTGTACACAGTAACAAAATATTTGCCTAGCTTTGTGCGAAGATATAATACTCCCACTAAATCCCTGAACCATCTCTCTGGCCTATTTCCACTTCTCAACAACCAACCTCAACCACCCTCCCTACCGCTCCCCCCACCCCCCCCCAGGCCCTCCCTTCTGCCTTCGTTACCCCTTCATTTACTCTCTCAGCTCATTTCAAAGCCCTTGGAATACAGTGGGAAGAGTAAGTACACTAAAGACACTTGAATAAATACGGATGAATATTAAAACAAAATCAAAGTGTGAAGAGCTGAAGACAGTCTAAAGTGACCAGTATGCTGGTTTGGGTCTGTTTTGACCGTTGGTCGACTACTGTTATTGTTATACAAGTCCTGGGTTGACAACCCCCCCCCCAACCCCTCAACACAAAACCCCTTGCCTGCTGAATTACTTTGGGACAATGGGCAAGCCGGGTCACCACGGTAACGGGCCAGGAGGGGGTTGGGGGTAGGAGCAGCTGTTGCATCAGATTAATTCAGATTCTGATAATCCCTCCCCCTTCCCCACCATCGCCACTCACTCCCTCCCCAAAACTTTTTTCTTCGTCTTTACCTAGTGTTCCATATCTCCTCGAAACCTCTCCCCTCTGGCAATACCCTCTCTATCTATCACAAGCAACTCTCCTTCCATCAAAGTAATTCTTCTCTTCCACTTTGTTTCTACCCATAACTCAGCATGCAACACTCACCTCCATTCCTTCACTCAACAACACAGTCCGGTCTGACACACGGATCCACACGTCTACTTTCTACTTTTTAATGGCTGTCCTAGATCACATGCGACTTACCTTTCCAAATTGGTCAAAATATGCCTTGACATCCTCAATAGTGGTGTTCACAGACAGTCCTCCAACAAAGATCTTCTTAGTCCGAGTCACTAGCTGCAAGGGAATATGAGTACATTTGTGAATGGACAGAGAACAAATTAAAGGCTCAGTGCAGTTTAAAAGGTTATTTTGAGGATATACCCACTATAATATTTACACACTACCCTGAAATTGCAGAAACTATCATCAATCAATCAAATTTATTTTATAAAGCAGTTGTCACTAAGTGCTTTTACACCCAGCCTGAAACCCCAAAGACCAAGCAACAACAAGATTGATGCACTGTGGCTAGGAACCCCCCCCCCAAAAGGGATGAAACTTATGAAGAAACCTAGAGAGGAACCACACTTTGAGGGGTTCCCAGTCCTCTTCTGGCTGTGCCAGGTGAACATTTTAAGAAGTACAAATTGTAATAATTAATTAATGCATGTGGGCTGTGTCCAGAGTCTGTAAAACATAATCCAAGTCAGCAGCATGACCAGATGGACAGGGACAGGGACAATGATAGCATGACGCCCTTCTTGCTCAAGAGTTGTTTGAAGAAAGAAAAACTCCTCTTGTCTTTGTTTAATAAGCCTACAGTGTGATTTATTTATTGTGTCTATACAGTGATGATAAGTAAAACTCAATAGACTGCATAAATGACTAACGATGATAACTCAAAGGATTACGATTGAGCATTTACTGTGGCAGTAATTGGGCCTGCAGGTATCATCATCATCATCATGCTTGTGTTATTATCGAAATTATGAATGAATTCAGGTGCCAATGGAAAAACCACCAGCAGACAGCTTTTCAAATTCATGAAACATGTGAATGACAAATAATGTTGACAGATGAGGTATCCCTGCACAAGCATAACCGAAAAATAGTCTTTGACTTCATGTTGATAAACATCACATTATAAACAGCTTGTGGAAAAAAACTACTGTTATGAAGGTGACCGTTAATGCTGGAGATCTTGCCGTATACACTTTAGGCATTCGGGAATGTACAATGCAAATGATTGTGCTGAATAAGGTGTTAACAAAAGCCACTTGATCACATAAGAGTGTATTGCGCACAGTGAAGTCACAGCATCAGTCCCATTCATCTTATTACGAGGCATTAGCCCAGATAGAATGGGAAAAGCTAAAGACAGCAAACACGGGCTATAGTGCTCATTCCCAGCAATGTCATTCACATTGGACACACTACACTCACTCACCTTGGGCTGGGCTCTACGAGGAAACGCAACTTTGGGATCAATCTAGAGGAGGAAGTTAAGAGGAGAAAAGCCAGTTTAGACAAACAGTTCAATACAAAAGAACAAGCCTATATATTCAGATAATTCTAGGTAAATCATGTCCATGGTTCTGGTCTTTTCGGGCTCCGCTCCTTGCCTTAACCTGTAAAGATCTCCATGTTTAGGTTCTAACCATGCAACAGCACATCATGAGAACTACAGTCGTAACAGAAGTCGAGGACAGACAGAGGGTGAATTCTTTTCTCAAGGTGGGGCAGAGAAGGCGAAAGAAATGTTATAAAATGTATAAAATGTGCTTTTTATAAAAAATCGGCTGGTCAAATTGGAACTAAGTAACTCTCATTTAACTGCAAAGCAATTGGACTAAAATGTGCACCAGCCAGAGTTGGTCTCAGGTATTATTATTGGTGAGGTGGTGCAGGTGGAATGTAGGGTAGTTTTGCAGTGACAGAATCACGGAAGAGCCTCTCCTCTCTGGGTAACCTGCCTTCCATAGTCCTCTCCCTCTTCTAGTCACCAACATGTCACATATGATCCCCTGGAATCTCACACAGGCACTACAGTCACAAACGCACTTCACCTCCGCCAAAAAGGACAGAAGGAGAGAGACACGGACTGAGTGAGCGGAAGAAAAGGAGAGATGGCACAGAACAAGAGTAAGACGAGGAGTTTGAATGGTCGGAGGAGAGAGCCGTCATCCACACAGCTGAAAGCATATCTGCCTCATTTTGTTTGTTTGTTTGTTTGTTTTTGCCTCCCTCTTCTGCTAAAACATCATGATGAACTTGTGAGTGAATTAAAAGTGAATGTTTTATAATGAGTTTATGATATCTGCTCTGAATCAGCTATCACTAACAGTGGAGGAGCTGTGTTATAATGAGTTTATGATATCTGCTCTGAATCAGCTATCACTAACAGTGGAGGAGCTGTGTTATAATGAGTTTATGATATCTGCTCTGAATCAGCTATCACTAACAGTGGAGGAGCTGTGTTATCTGACATTGATGGTGTATTGATGGTGATGATAATTACAAAAAATGTATATTTTAATTATGCAAAAAAATCCAAACCCATTCAATTTATATTCATACTGCAATTTGTTCAGATCGTGTATAGAGTAACTACACCATGCGCAAAAAAGATGCATCTATAGAGACTATAGAACAGGAGACCTCTATAGTATTAGTCTATGCTGATCTAATAGAACTAGAGAACAGCTAGACTACTCCACTCTGAACTGTTGTTATGCTATGAGACAGTAAGACAGTACAGTGCTAAGAGCACTATATTAGTCTGTAACCATGACAGGGTGGAACTACAGTAGAGTGCTAGAGCCTCTATGGTAAACCACAAGCGTTTACCAGAGTAAAGTACAGTGTTTGGTCTACGTGTCAAGTGTGGACATCACGGCAGGTTCTATAGAGCAGAGTAAGAAGGCTAGGCTAGACTGGACGGAATATCGGATGCAGAGTCTACTGTTTAGTTCTATTGTCTCTAGACTACACTGATAGTCACCTCCGGTCACCAACACTCCTGATGTCCAACACTCCTGTGCACATTCAAAAACAAACAGACATACACACACACACACACACACACACATACACACACACACACACACACACACACACACACACATACATACATACACACACACACAAACAAACAAACAAAATCAACATACAGCAACCAAAACACAACCATGGGGAAGATATTGACATTAGACATTTTTTTAAAACAAAATGAAAGACCCAAGTATAGAATTGATCTGAGAACACATTAAATAACTCCCTTTTTAAATTTGTGACACAAAGTAAAAAAAAAACATACTCATGCAAATTGTGTAAAATGAAATGGAGACTTGTTCATTAAAAGGTCGCAGAGAAGGGGGGACCCTGGTAAACTTGAGGTTTACAGGTGCTGGTTTCAGGGAGACAGGCCCGGCTGAAAACCATGGCCAAGGTCCACAGAGCTCAGCCTAAGAGCAGGTGGGTTTATCAATTCAGGACAATCCTTTTGACAAACTACAGCCTGACCATGGGCAACATTTGGTGAGCCCAAGTAAAAAACAACACACAGACTCCCCCCGTTGGTCAGAGGTTTCAGGACTCAAACAACCTGTAAAATATCTGACTCAACAATCCACACTTGTTACTTTCAATCCTATTAGCTTATTTGAGAGCCATGCCAATCACAGATCTGGTGATTCCTCCTGCTAGCCTCTTCAATTTTGCCTCCTCCTCTTTCTCCTGCTGGGTCAGCATTTCAGTCGTTTTATGTTAGGTTGAACTGAACTATTTAATCTATACTAATTCTATAAGGAATAATAGAGTACATTCTATTAGGATGTGTTGTAGGCAATGTTTACACAGACAATTCTAATATTTGTTCTTTTCGACCAATCACTTCACACAGTGGATTTCAGATCTTTTTCAGTGCTGAATCTGGTAGGTTAAATGACCAATTAGTGAAATAGATATCAGAATTGGGATTCCTTTTAAAACTAGCCAAAATGCTTTGATGTCTATTGTATGAATTGAGGTTGTTACTTTCCTTTACTGGGCCATTAGATTGTGGGTGCATAGCAGGTGTGGGAGGGCACAAATGATGTCTACAATCAGGAGTAACACAGTTTATACATTAGTAGACAGAATATGTTTAGACAGAAACATGTTACAACAGTTAAACACATTTAGACAGAAACAGGTTTAGACAGAATATGTTCCACCAGCTCTATATTAAACTACTGTTGTTATCATCATTATATCAGCCCATTGGATTATCCTTGTGTTAAAGCTATGCTTGAGAACTGTAGCATTATAAAATATCTTGTAAATATCATTTTACCTCAAACACTACCTTGAAGGAATTAGAGCGCAATCCCACCCTAGCCAGGCCCTCGATCAAACCATAGGGAGCTACTATAATCTTTCAGCAACAAACTACAACAATTCCTCTTAGATAGATGATAGAAAGATAGACAGATTGATGGACTACTCCAGTCACATGCAGACAGTGTGCCCAGCAGCTACATATGAAAGTCCATTAATTCCTCTACAACTCTGAGAATAGTTTCCTCGTACTCTCCCTTCTGAGTAAACCTCTCTCCATTCTTTTCCAGGAGCAGTTCAGTCGGTCACAGCATGGCACATTCTTTCTGTTGCCAGTGGAGAACTCACTAACAGGATAACCTGCCTGTGGCCGAGGGAGAGGGGAGAGGGGGCTGGGTATTCTGTCTAAACTAAAGCCTACTCTACTCACCATCCCTCCCCTGTCGCTGGTCACTGAGCCTTCTCCGTGCCAGACACACACACTAAGCTGCAACAGAGCACAGTCACCCCGTCCACACTCAGCCATGCTCC
Source organism: Esox masquinongy (assembly GCA_016801175.1). Classification (NCBI taxonomy): domain Eukaryota; kingdom Metazoa; phylum Chordata; class Actinopteri; order Esociformes; family Esocidae; genus Esox; species Esox masquinongy. Next base: position 33,950 of record JACXGI010008291.1, read on the forward strand.
CTCCAAC
>JACXGI010008292.1:9778-24259 GCA_016801175.1 Esox masquinongy
TTGGGATACAGGCACATCCCCAGACACCTCATTGGGATACAGCCACATCCCCAGACACCTCATTGGGATATATCCACACCCCCAGATACCTCATTCGGATATAGCCACACCCCCAGACACCTCATTGGGATACAGCCACATCCCCAGACACCTCATTGGGATATATCCACATCCCCAGACACCTCATTGGGATGTAGCCACACCCCCAGATACCTCATTGGGATATAGCCACACCCCCAGACACCTCATTGGGATACAGATACACCCCCAGACACCTCATTGGGATACAGCTACACCCCCAGACACCTCATTGGGATACAGCCATACCCACAAAAACACCTCATTGGGATATAGCCACACCCACAAAAAACACCTCATTGGGATATAGCCACACCCACAAAGACACAGCATTGAAGTGCATTGGTAGTAAGGAACTATTGTGGAGTGACAACATATATACATTGTTAAAAAAAATTAAGGGGACACTTAAATCACACATCGGGTATCGATGAACAAAATACATTAAAGATCAAAATCTTTACTGTACGTTGTGTAATTCATTGAGAACAAAATGACATAATGATCAATGGAAACCAAAATCACCAACCGAGGGCTGGATTCAAACACACACCGAAAATCAAAGTAAACAATAGAAATCACTGGCTGTTCCAAACTGTGTGAATTTCATCACAGCAAATCATAATGTGACTCAGTAGTGTGTATGGCCCCCACGTGCCTGTATGCACCCCCGACAACATCTGGGCATGCTCCTGATGAGACTCCGGAGGGATCTCCTCCCAGAGCAGGATCAGGGCATCAGTGAGCTCCTGGACAGTCTGTGGTGCTACTTGGTGGCGTCAGATGCACCGATACATAACGTCCCAGAGGTTCTCAATTGGATTCCTGTCTGGGGAACGTGAGGGCCAGTCAATAGCATCAATGCCTTCATCATCCAGGAACTGCCTACACACTGTGGGCACATGAGGCCAGACATTGTTCCGCACCAGGAGGAACCCAGGGCACACTGCACCAACATAAGACCTGACGATGGGCCTGAGCATTTCATCCCAGTACCTAACAGCAGTCAGGGTCCCGTTGGCTAGCACGTGGAGGTCTGTGCGACCCTCCAAGGATATGCCTCCCCAGACCATCACTGACCCACTGTCAAACCGGTTATACTGGATGATGTTGCAGCTAGCATGTTCACCACGGCGTCTCCAGACTCTTTCCCATCTGTCACATGCTCAGTGTGAACCTGCTGTCATCTGTGAAGAGAACGGGGCAACAATGGCAATCGAGCTGCACGGTGCTGGGCTGTGAGCACAGGTCCCATTAGAGGACGTCATGCCCTTATGCCACCCTCATGGAGTCTGTTTCTGACAGTTTGGTCAGAAACATGCACACCAGTAGTCTGCTAGAGGTGGGGTACTGGAGGTGGGGTATCTGCTCCTCACACAAAGGAGCAGTTACTGGTCCTGCTGCTGGGTTGATGCCCTTCTATTGCCCTGTCCATCTCTCCTCGTGTAACGGCCCGTCTCCTGGTATCTCCTCCATGCTCTTGAGACTGTACTGGGAGACACAGCAAACCTTGCAACGGCACGTATGGATATGCCGGACTACCTGTGCAACCTGAATGGGCTGCAGGTACCGCCTCATGCTACCAGTAGTGACAAGGACACTAGCAAAACGCAAAACTCAAGAATCAGTCAGGAAGGATAAGAAGAGAACAACTGTCTGTGGCCACCACTTGCAAAACCATTCCCTTTTTGGGGGTTGTCTTGCTGTTGCCTCTCCAGTGCACCTGTTGTCACTTTCATTTGCACCAAAACAGGTGACATTGATTCACAATCGCTTATGCTTCCTAAAAGGACAGATTGAAATCCCTGAAGTTCAGTTGACTTGGGGTTACACTGTGATGATTACGTGTTCCCTTAATTTTTTTGAGCAGCGTATATTGAATCCAATTTTCCCTAATCCCATCCCTGAAACCCTATCCCTAACCATAAAAGTATTAAACTGCTAAACCCAACCCTTAATGCTGAACCTTATCCCAGTAGTCTTTCTAGAAGTGAGAGCATACAAAAGACAAAACATTTTTAAGCATTTTCTCTTAGTTTACAATAGTAATGGAGGACTTTTCTGTCCTCATTAATAATACACACATAAAAAAGTGGGGAGACACTTCCGATCAAAAAACATGGACAAACCAATTAAAACAGTGGCTGGCATTCCAATATCGCCTTTATTAACCAAACAGACAGACAACAGCCTTTATTATAGTCTGTAGATGTCTCTGATGTAGAGGACATCTCCTTCAGACTTCTGAAGTTAATGAGAGATGGAGCCAGCAGGATTAACCGCAGATGTTACAGATTAATGTGATGTAAGAAGACACACTAACAAAAAATATAGAGATATAAATATACAGAATAAATAGATCCACACTCTTAGTTGTAGAGGCAGTTGGTCAGATGTGGGTGTCTGTTCACAGCATCACAGGCTCTTCCTGCACTCAGGTGAGTTTGTAGCTCTTAGTGATGAAAAGCTAAAAATGGAGCAAACACACAAAACCTTTTAAAAATATATTTTGCGAAAAATGATGAAACAACCTGGGAACCCCCACACTGTCCTGGAACACTGAATGAAACAATCTGGGAACCCCCACCCTGTCCTGGAACACTGGATGAAACAATCTGGGAACCCCCACCCTGTCCTGGAACACTGAATGAAACAATCTGGGAACCCCCACCCTGTCCTGGAACACTGAATGAAACAATCTGGGAACCCCCACCCTGTCCTGGAACACTGAATGAAACAATCTGGGAACCCCCACCCTGTCCTGGAACACTGGATGTGACAGGCCTTTTGTTTGGGATATACAGTGTTAAAGGCAAGGTGACGACTGTCGTGGAACTTTAATGACGGTGCATCTCCAGGGATGTGGCTCCTTGCGGGTCTTCAGTGTGTATCTCCACAGGTATGGGCAGCCATCTTTGAAGGCCCTGATGACATCATTGGACACCACGCAGTAACAGTGGACTTCTCTCAGGAGGCTGCAAGCTGCAGCCAGGCAGCACAGTGCAGAGTCCAGCTCTGGAGACGAGGTTGTCTGCAGGATGATTGTCTCTAGGGTGTGGCTGTAACTCTGGGCAACGCAGCGTGTCTGCTGGACCAGGTCCGTGAAGGTGAGGAGTTCCAGGCGCTGCAGTGGGACGCTTGGCTGAAGGACGGAGTCAAAACGCTCCATGGGGAGAGTGTGATCTAATATCAGACTCACCTGGAAGGGGAGAGAGATATTATTCTGGAGAACAACATCCTGGTAATTATTAAGAGAGACATTATCCTGGAGAACAACATCCTGGTAATTATTAAGAAAGACATTATTCTGGAGAACATCCTGGAAATTATTAAGAGAGACATTATTCTGAAGAACATGGAAAATAACATCCTGATTGTTAAGAGGGATGTTATTTTTCAAAGACAGATCGCCAAAGTCAATCAGAGAAAGAAATGGACTAGATACTTTTCAATCAGTCATTCCATTTATTAATAAAAGATAAAGCTGAATGGCAGTCCAATTCCTCCAGCAGGGTCATGACCTCTAGTTACAGTTATGTGGAACCACCAGGAACCAAAGGTCAAAGACAGACTGAAACAGAAAGACAACCTCATCTTATACAATTACTAACACTTGTGTTGCAAGACGATTTCTGTTGCAAAACCTATTTGCTACAATGTGTTATTATAAATATGACTAAGACATTTGACTGACCTTTAACCTTGGGTGTCTCTGCTTCAGTTTGGCCCAGACACTGTCCTCCAGAGGAGGAGTGTATTTGGCAGAACGCTCACAGTACAGCTCCATGACCAGAAGGGGGCAGCGTTGAGGCAGTAACAGCTCATCCACTACTGCCTGGGACAGGCTAGTGAAAAACAGGATGAATAATGTCAAATCAAAGCTACAACAGCTGCAGTTAATTCAGTGATTTGATTGAACGTTGGCTTCCAGCTGCCTTTCATTCATTTAGACGATAGTGGTTCAGCCCTTATCCTATCTGTCTAAACAATAAAATACAACAATAGATATGAAAGGCCCAATTAAGCTTTTTCAAATCATTTCAGGGTTATAATAAGTTTACGCTAATCTTTCCATGTTGTTTGAGTGGAGAGAGTCAGCAGCTATCGGAACAGGAGGAGAAACTTAACTGGTCATTGGTTTATTTCATCACATGGTCACATGACCGTGGCTAGACACCCATGCAAATCTGATCATGATGGTCCTGAATATATTGTATTTTTAACCAGCAACTATCAATCCAAAAATTCAAACATTTTTCATAAACGTAACAAACTTTGGTAAAAAAAACAGAAAACATTGAGTGAACTAAAAGAACACTGCGGTTCTCTACCTACATGATGCACAACAACAGAACAATGGCAGTATGGTACTCCCTACCTGACATGGAACACTGGCAGCCTGGTTCTCCCTACCTGACATAGAATAATGGCAGCCTGGTTCTCCCTACCTGACATAGAAAACTGGCAGCCTGGTTCTCCCTACCTGACATGGAACACTGGCAGCCTGGTTCTCCCTACCTGACATAGAAAACTGGCAGCCTGGTTCTCCCTACCTGACATGGAACACTGGCAGCCTGGTTCTCCCTACCTGACATAGAAAACTGGCAGCCTGGTTCTCCCTACCTGACATAGAACACTGACAGCCTGGTTCTCCCTACCTGACATAGAACACTGACAGCCTGGTTCTCCCTACCTGACACAGAACACTGGCAGCCTGGTTCTCCCTACCTGACATAGAACAGCCCCAGGGAACAGAGGAGAGGACAGAGCCCCAGCACCTCCACCACAGCCCCTGGTCCCACATTACACACCAAAGTCTGGTTGTTCACCAGCAGACTCTTTAGGTTGGGGCACTGCCGGGCCACACCTATCACCAGAGATTGGCTGAGGGTGAAGGGCACACCCCTCAGATCCAGGTGGGAGAGGAAGGCTCCTCCCACATGCTCCGGGGAAGCAATCAGAGCAACCTCCAGCCCCTCCAGCAAGTCCTGCCCTACACACACAAAATCACAGTTTACTAATGTAACTGCTGGCATCCGTAGTCTAGGTACCAGCCCGTCCGTGCCTTTATCTAGCTCTATAGCCTAGGTCAGGTGTATTCAACAAGGGCCGGAGCCTGCTTGTTTTTTGTTCTCATCATTAATGGCACCCACCTGTCCAAGGTCTAAATAAGTGTCTGCTTAGAGAGGTGCAAAGAACAACTGGCTTCAAGGTCCAGATTTATTTTTCATAATTCTTACTATGTAGATGTCGGGTACCATGTCACAAGAATTTCATTGCGCAGGATGATGCTGTGTTATTCAGTACATTTGACAAACTTGAACTTTATCTGAATACCATTGCTCTATATCCTAGGTACCAATCTGTTTGTGATTTTAGCAGCAGTTGAAGAACAGTTTACAGGCAGAAGTTGATGTTTCCACCTGAGTAGAAGAGAGGGACATCTCCGGAGCAGGACAGAGACAGGGATCTCAGGGACCCGCTGGCAGACAGGTGGAGAACTGACAGGGCTGCCCTCCGATTGGCTGGATCGCTCAACGGACTGACAGTGATCTGTAGGTGGCGGACCAATGGGAGAAGAGAAGAGAAGCGTAGCAGAGCAGGATCCTCCTGTTCCCCAGTCTCACACCTTCAGGAGATAGGGAGAAGAGGAGAAGAGGTGGAGGGGGTGAGGGAAAGAGGAAAAGGAGAGAGAGGGATGGATGGGGAGGAAGTGAGGCAGGAAGAGAAGAAGAGGGCCCATCCTGAATGACACACAGATTACGTTCCTGATGAACGCATAATACTTTTGCTGTCCCATACAGAACAAGGAGTACAACAGAGACTGTCCCTGTTTCAGCAGTAATGCCAATGTTGGGCATTAATAGTAAAAAAACAACGTATTGTATATGATGATCCTAGTATAATATGGGATGATCCTAGTATAATATGGGATGATCCTAGTATAATATGGGATGATCCTAGCATAGAACAAATCCCTTATCCGGACAAATAGTTCCCTGCAAGATTTTTTGTCTGGACCCACTAGAAAAAGTGCAATTTCCAGCTTGAGGGATAGGTGTTGGTAGAAACATAGTATTGGGCATTGTGTTAAAATTACTTTAAGGTTTTAAGCACTACCAGTTGCAAATACGTTTAGGCATTAGGTATAGATTAAGTTAAGACAGCCTAAATGTTAGTTTATTGAGGTTATAGTTAGGGTTAGGTTAAGGGTTAAGGTTAGGGGATAGGACACATGGATTTCAGGTCCCCACAAGGATAGAAAAAACAAAAGTGCTTGCGTTGCATATTGTCAGCAGTTGTCACGCTTCAGACAGCTGCTCTGGAACCCTGAACAGCAACCTATGTAAATCTACCCACAATAAGGAATTTGTGTTTTACCTTCAAATTAAATGTTACAGACTGGAATGATGAAAATGGATAGAAAGTGTCTCATGTCATATTTGTATAGCTGAGAACAATTAATCAAAAAAATAACTTCGTTAACCGTTAATCAGTTAAATCGTTAAAAATGTAATGGAAGGTAGCGATAAACGTTAATGTTTTTATTATAGAAAACATTTTTTGCTCTAAAAACACCTGAAAACATCTAACAAAGTGTGAAAAATAAAAAATAAGCCTTTGTGGTTATTTTTAAGAGCCTGAATTAATCATTTTTTTAAACTGTATCAGCTAGAAGCTCGTTTTTTTCCATTGGATTCTTGACTAAGTCAAATAATATTATATTCGTCCATTTCCGTCAAGACGAGGCAACGTAAAGTGACTTCGAAGTTACTCAATTTTTGGAACAATCAATAGCCAATCCATTTCACAGATACTAGAGAGCGATTCTTTGTTGGCCAATCACCGATGATGTTTACAACACACGAACAGCCCGCTAGTAATACGAGGGTTCCCGATTGTTTTCTTCTCCCTTGACCTTTATACTGAAGCCTTGAGATAAGCGCGCTCTTAGTGCAGTGAAATACATTTTTGACTTTGAAAATAGCATCTAGATATTCAGCACAGTAAGCTTTGAATTTGGTGTCGTTCCCCACTCCGGACTGAAGCAAAAAGTGCCAAATCGCAGCTGCAAAATCACAAAAATCCCTACAGGACAATAAACCGTAGGTATAGCACAATTCCACTATTTGAAGGGATTCGCATCAATTCCAATCGGAGACATTTATTTTGAAGGCGAACTGCTAACTGCGGCTAGCTTCACATATGCGGAAGTGTGCGACTGGTCACTACCATGTATGGACAATTGTTTTGGTTGGACGTTAACATTTATGAAAAATAACTTATTGAAGTCATACAACTTTGTACTCACCTGACTTCCGTGTAGCACCACACCTGTGGGTGGCTCATGGACTGCTTCCACTTCTTACATACTGTGCTTGCGCTGTCGCGTTCCTTTACCGACAGGTAGGAGAATATGTGCGCGAGGACTTCCTCTGGGATCTCCATTTGGCTATCGATCCTAAATTAGTAGCCTACAGTATCGTATGTTGCAGTAGTTTCAAAGAACGACATTAAAGTCGTTACATTGCTACCAGGCATGCCTAGTTAAGAAGTGGCCGATACCCTGGGCGGGTTCCATAGGCGTGTTTCGTAAACACAAAACTGAGTTAAGTTGTGCTTTTAAGCCTTCTAGGAACTAGTGTCATGAGGATTTCAAATAGAGACGTCAGTGGTCTTCAGTACAAAAAGTTGAAGCGTGTACCCGTTAGTTTTGTGTAAATCCCAAACGAGCCCCTAAGGCCTACACACTTAATCGGATTGAGTTTCCTCCGTCGTGACGTTGATGACGAAACTGCGAGTGTGACTATTTGAGAGTGAAATGCAATTCCATCCGTGTCGACTTAAAATAAATAAACCTAACCAACAAAATCTCATTTAGGTGATAATTGCTTTTTAAGTGTTTTGAAAAAAACAATTTATCCCATAGATGAGCACGCATTTCTCAAATTGCCAAACACAAAATGTAGGTACATGGGTGCCTCGTTGGATTTCAGTTTGCTCAGAGGTTGCATCGCTGCACAATCGCCAGAACGGGCTACTGGCGGGTCCAATTTACCCATGCAACATTACTTTCAACTCCTCGGCTTTGGCACACTTGTGCAAAAGAAGGATTAAGGGTGATTTAATTGTCTTGGAAGCTCTTTAGTCGAGTTGTCATGAACGGGACACAAACTACCTGGCGGTTATTCATTCCCAAAAAGCAAGAACACATTAGCTGTGAAATGTTTTGCAAAACGCATTTTGTTTTGCAACACATAAAAACGTTTTCGAACGGAGAATAGTGCAAATGCTCTTCAACCTGAGGTAAAGTTTTTGAGTTCCGCTTCATTCTTAAACGGATGGTGTAGTTCGTGTCGTCTTAAAAGAAAGAAGGTTCTGTATTCCAAAAGGAAAGTAGACGGCCCTAATAAGCAGGCGCTATTACCACTTTCTCTGGAATCCCATTCTACACAGGATGCAGTTTCAATTCACACACGTTGCCCCCTCAGCCCTTGATTTCGCTTAAGGCAATAAGGTATATTTGCACAGCGCAAGTCGGGGGCGTTACTTGATATGGGGAATTCCTAAATATAAAGTTACGCCCGCTGTTTGCCATCGGTCAGTTAATATGGTGGTTCCTGGATATAAAGTTACACCCACTGATGTTCGCCATTGGTCAGTTAATATGGGGGTTCCTGACTATAAAGTTACTCCCACTTATGTTCGCGGTCATTTTGCGACATCTTGGTTTGACGCCCTAGGTGTCAGGTACAGGTGCATCTAAAAAAATTAGAATATCATGGAAGTTCTTTTTTTCTGTAATTCAAATCATAATGTGATACCTTCATATATTCTAGATTAATTATACAAAGTGAAACATTTCAAGCTTTTTATGTTTCAATCTTGATAATTGTGGCTTACAGCTCATGTAAATCAAAAATCCAGTATCTCAAAATATTAGAATAAAAAATGTATAATATAGAAATGTCGACCTGAGAAGGTAGCAGAACCTCCCTGGGGTTCTGCTACCTCCACATTCCCCAGATTGATTGGAGATAAAAACAACACAACATTGACACAGGTTCTGTGTGTGGTCATTTGATTTAATAGGAGAGCACAAGAATGTAAAAAAAAATATCTATCAGGGAAGACTAGAAAGTACACAACATAGAAAGTTACAAAAGGGACAAACAAATACAAATATCAGTAAACACTTGAGTGTAATCAGGACACTTGTGAGCATATTCTGACTTCCAGACATCTGTTGACATTGATTAGTGATTTATTTAAGTCAGAGTTACGTGTTTGAGAGTTTTAAGTCAGCTACATGTGTGAGAGGTTTAAGTCAGAGTTATATTTGCAGTTTAATTCTGAGTTACATGTGTGAGTGGTTTAAGTCTGAGTTATGTTTGCGGTTTAATTCTGAGTTACATGTGTGAGAGCGGTTTAAGGCACTATTCCAGCGGGTCAATCCCAATATTCCTGAGGCTGTTGGGAGTTGCTGTGTAGAAACAAGGTCAAAGTGTTTATTAAGACATTGGAAGAAATGTCAGTAACAGTATATTGATATCTGTTTTTGTTGTTACATCCATGGATGCCAAGTCAGAATAAGGTCCTTATAGAATACAGGTACAGTTAAACACACTAAAGAAACAAAAATATCAGTGATCTACTTACCCAGAATCAGATGTCTCAATGTTCCAGTAGTCACCAGACAACTAACAACGTGATCTACTTACACAGAACCAGATGTCACAATATTCCACCAGTCACCAGAGACAATTAACAATGTGATCTACTTGCACAGAATCAGATGTCACAATGTTCCACCAGTCACCAGAGACAATTAACAATGTGATCTACTTGCACAGAATCAGATGTCACAATGTTCCACCAGTCACCAGAGACAATTAACAATGCAGCCAGAGATTGTGGAATACACTACAGAAAATGGCACACTACATCTTATATAGGACACTACTTTTGACCAGGAACCATTCTCTGTAGGGGGCTTTTCCCAACCAGAGTTAAGGATGTGGAGATTAACCTTAGTTCAGTTACTGTAGCCCTAGTTACCACACAAGTACTCCCAATTTACTGCAATATTTAATATATAGTCTACAATTTAAAATTCCATTCAATTACATTTTTTATGACCTTAATTTGCTTCCTCTAAACACTGTCAGGGCTGTGGCATGTGGGTTAATAAAATTATTAAACAGCAGCGCGCAAACCAAGCAGTTTGAATAGTGCCTGTCACATGACATAATTCTTGACAGTATCACTGCACACTTCAATCAAGGTCAACGCAGGCAATAGACCAGATTATTGTACAATATGCTTCCTGTTCTCCTGTTCCATTTCTATATATAATAATCTTCCAAAATGAAAGTGCTGAAGATCTGAATGTGAAAATATTCTAAATGAATGAAATCACATTTGTTTCCATGAGTAAAGGCTCTCCAAAACATTTATTAATAATATTATTATTAGTGTTTTTCATTAATAATTTCCTAACCCTAAAATAAGAGGTTTGTGTCTATGGATGGCCCTCTTTCATTCATTGCCAATATTCAAAACCTGTTCTTACCATTATCATAAAACACCACTGAGTAAGAAAGTCTCTTCGCCAGCAGAATGGAGGGTTTGATGGGGTAATTAATGTATTCTGAGGGTGAAACAGAACCACACCTGCAAAAGGCAAGCCTGAATACCAACTAGTTAGCAGTACGTAGAATGGCGCATGTTGAATGGCGTGTAGACAGTGGGCTTAAGAAGGGTGGGCATTTACAGTATAAGGCACTACGTGCACCCAAAGAACTCTGGTCAAAACAAGTGTACAATAAAGGGGACAGGAAGCATTACCTCCGTTCTTTTCTACAGGTTACAGTCAGTGGATGGCAAACAGTACTGTCTTGAGACAGAGTCTGCCCCTAGTGGCCTGGAGGTAAACAGTACTGTCTTCAGACAGAGTCTGCCCCTAGTGGCCTGGAGGTAAACAGTACTGGCTTCAGACAGTCTGCCCCTAGTGGCCTGGGGGTAGACAGTATTGGCTTCAGACAGTCTGTCCCTAGTGGCCTGGTGGATCTTTACATTCTGAACACGCCAAAGCGTGTTTTCTGTGTTGGGGCGTTGAGAGCAGCACTGAGACTCATCCCCAGCACCAGACGTGTGTCAGCCGGGTCAATGATACCGTCATCCCACAGCCTAGAAACACACCAAATAGATGAGAGACAGACAGAGAATGGGAGAAAGTCAGCACAAAAAAATCCTGTTAACACTAGAATATGCTCCGAAATGCATAAGCATATTTCCATAAGCATATGACCCAAGTATTGTATTCTGTTATGAGTAGTATGATCTATGTTACCTGGGTTATTAGGAGTCTGTTACCTGGGTTTTTAGTAGTATGACGTCTATGTTACCTGGGTAATTAGTAGTGGCATCTGTTAACTGGGTTATTAGTAGTCTATGGTACCTGGGTTATTAGTAGTCTATGGTACCTGGGTTATTAGTAGTCTATGGTACCTGGGTTATTAGTAGTCTATGTTACCTGGGTAATTAGTAGTGGCATCTGTTACCTGGGTTATTAGTAGTCTATGGTAGTCTGGGTTATTAGTAGTCTATGCTACCTGGGTTATTAGTAGTCTATGTTACCTGGGTAATTAGTAGTGGCATCTGTTACCTGGGTTATTAGTAGTCTATGGTACCTGGGTTATTAGTAGTCTATGTTACCTGGGTAATTAGTCGTGGCATCTGTTACCTGGGTTATTAGTAGTCTATGGTACCTGGGTTATTAGTAGTCTATGTTACCTGGGTAATTAGTCGTGGCATCTGTTACCTGGGTTATTAGTAGTCTATGGTACCTGGGTTATTAGTAGTCTATGTTACCTGGGTTATTAGTAGTCTGTGTTACCTGGCACTAGAGAAGTATGGGCTCCCCTCCTCTTCAAAGCGTTTTATGATGGGCTCCTTCATGGCCGCCTCCTGCTCTGCTGTGAACTGAATGTGGAACTGAAGATTAGAATACAGCTTCAACAAAAACTTCAGAGATTCAGGTTGGTTGGCTGGCCCACTAGGGTGTAGAATAACGCTAGTTAAACAGATGTAGCCATGGTTGACCCACTAGGGTGTAGAATAATGCTAGTTAAACAGATGTAGCCATGGTTGACCCACTAGGGTGTAGAATAACGCTAGTTGAACAGATGTAGCCATGGTTGACCCACTAGGGTGTAGAATAAACCTAGTTAAACAGATGTAGCCATGGTTGACCCACTAGGGTGTAGAATAATGCTAGTTAAACAGATGTAGCCATGGTTGACCCACTAGGGTGTAGAATAACGCTAGTTAAACAGATGTAGCCATGGTTGACCCACTAGGGTGTAGAATAACGCTAGTTAAACAGATGTAGCCATGGTTGACCCACTAGGGTGTAGAATAACGCTAGTTGAACAGATGTAGCCATGGTTGACCCACTAGGGTGTAGAATAATGCTAGTTAAACAGATGTAGGGATGGTTGATACACCAGGGTGTAGAGCACTGCTTACCTCCTTGCCCTCTCGTGCCCACTGGTCTTTTGTGATAGTCGCCAGTACAGTGGCAGCTTGCTCTCCTCCCATCACAGAAATACGGGAGTTAGGCCACATGTACAGGAACCGAGGACTGGAGGAGGAGAGATTAGTGTTGAGTAGTGTTTATTATAGGGTCTCTCTTAGGAAGGTAGTGCACATCCTACAGATTTATGTAAAGTATGGTGTGATATAGTCTATTATGGCATGGTGTAGTCTAGTATAGTACGGTGTAGTAAGGTGTGCTCTAGTATTGTGTGGTGTATTATGGTGTAGTATAGTGTGGTGTTTTATTGCATGGTGTAGTATAGCATGGTGTAATATTGTGTGGTGTAGTATTGCATGGTGTAGTATGGTATAATATTATTTGGTGTAGTATGGTGTAATATTGTTTGGTGTAGTATGGTGTATTATGTAGTGTAGTATGGTGTAATATTGTGTGGTGTAGTGCAGTGTATTATGAGTTAGTAGGGTGTGGTGTAGTATGGTGTGGTTTATTATGATGTAATTTAGTATGGTGTAATGTTGTGTGGTGTAATATGGTGTACTATTGTGTGGTGTAATATTGTTTTGTGTAATATGGTCCAATATTGTTTGGTGTAGTATGGCGTGATATTGTGTGGTGTAATATGGTGTAATATTGTGTGGTGTAATATGGTCTAATATTGTTTGGTGGAGTGCGGTGTATTATGTTGTAGTAGGGTGTGGTGTATTAGTGTAGTATGGTGTAATATTGTGTGGTGTAATATGGTGTAATATTGTGTGTTGTAATATGGTGTAATATTGTTTGGTGTAGTATGGTGTATTATGGTGTAATATTGTGTGGTGTAATATGGTGTAATATTGTTTGGTGTAAAATGGTGTAATATTGTGTGGTGTAATATGGTGTAATATTGTGTGGGGTAGTATGCTGTGATAGTGTGGTGTAATATTGTTTGGTGTAAAATGGTGTAATATTGTGTGGTGTAATATGGTGTAATATTATTTGTTGTAGTATGGTGTAATATTGTTTGGTGTAGTATGGTGTAATATTATTTGGTGTAGTATGGTGTACTATTGTTTGGTGTAGTATGGTGTAATATTGTTTGGTGTAGTATGGTGTGATATTGTGTGGTGTAATATGGTGTAATATTATTTGGTGTAGTATGGTGTAATATTGTTTGGTTTAGTGTGGTGTATTGTTTTAGTAGGGTGTGGTGTAGTATGGTGTGGTGTATTATGATGTAGTGTAGTATGGTGTAATATTGTGTGGTGTAGTGCAGTGTATTATGTGTTAGTAGGGTGTGGTGTAATATGGTGTGCTGTATTATGATGTAGTTTAGTATGGTGTAATGTTGTGTGGTGTAATATGGTGTACTATTGTGTGGTGTAATATTGTTTGGTGTAATATGGTCTAATATTGTTTGGTGTAGTATGGTGTGATATTGTGTGGTGTGATATTGTGTGGTGTAATATTGTGTGTTGTAATATGGTGTAATATTGTTTGGTGGAGTGCGGTGTATTATGTTGTAGTAGGGTGTGGTGTATTAGTGTAGTATGGTGTAATATCGTGTGGTGTAATATGGTGTAATATTGTTTGGTGTAATATGGTGTAATATTGTGTGGTGTAATATGGTGTATTATTGTTTGGTGGAGTGCGGTGTATTATGTTGTAGTAGGGTGTGGTGTATTAGTGTAGTATGGTGTAATATCGTGTGGTGTAATATGGCGTAATATTGTTTGGTGTAATATGGTGTAATATTGTATGGTGTAATATTGTGTGGTGTAATATTGTTTGGTGTAATGTGATGTATACCTATAGGCTCTGCCACACATGCCGTAGTTGCCCGCTCCGTATGAGCCGCCAATAAT
>JACXGI010008293.1:0-10875 GCA_016801175.1 Esox masquinongy
GAACTTTATTTCTGATTAATCAGAGTCACTTTAAATGATGGCAGGTGTGTAGTGACTTCTATTTAACATGAGTTTGAATGTGATTGGTTAATGTTGGTTAAGAGGGTGTGCACATTTATGCAACCAGGTTATTGTAAGGTTTTTATTTTTCATTTTTCCCCCTCGAAGATTTCAGTTTGTTTTTCAATTGAATTGTTCAAATTATAGGTCACATTAAAAGTGGAAAAAGTTCTGACATGATTTATCTTTGTCTCATTCTTTTACATCACAAAACCTGGCCATTTCACAGGGGTGTGTAGACTTTTTTTATCAACTGTATGTCCTCCTCGCCGAGCAGTTCTGCTTGTTATCACACTTCCTAATCAAGCCGGATAGTTTCTCCTGGTTGGAGGAAAGTGTATTCTTTGACCAACAACCAGGCCTGGCTTAAGGATAAAGTGACAGAGGGGGCAGATGAAATCAGCAAGGGGGCTAATTTTTCTTTTGCGACAATCATCATCTCTACATAAACTGAGGGTGCTAAAATTTCAACTGAGGGGGCAAAGCCCCATTTAACCTGCTCTTGGCACCTGCCCTTCCAACAACCATGATTGAGCTTGCCGTACTCTAGCAACTTGTTGAGACAATCCAACCCTTTCTGACGTCAACTATTCCACCCCAGACACTGCTGGAAACGTTTGCCCCACAATTTGCAACTCAGGGAGCCCCATCTTATTATTATTCTACGTGATTAAAAGTTACCTATGCACAGGTGAATACACTTGATACTTCATAAAAGACATTATGTAAGAGGTGGGATCTTCAAGGTTGTCTTTAAATATTATTTTCTTTTTCTTGCTGTGTCTCAACAGAGCTGATGTCAGAACATACGCAGCAACAGATAAAAGAAAGGATCAATTAATCATCTCAAAAGCTCTTATTG
The DNA here is from genome assembly GCA_016801175.1 of Esox masquinongy. NCBI lineage: Eukaryota > Metazoa > Chordata > Actinopteri > Esociformes > Esocidae > Esox > Esox masquinongy. Next base: position 923 of record JACXGI010008293.1, read on the forward strand.
AAGAGAATGTTCAGCCTGGCTCAAATAATTGTATTAATGGTCATAGCGAGGCTTTGTACATCCTTCCTGTTTGATATTGCTTTGGAAGCTTTTAAAGAGTTTATTTAAGGTTCCTTTAAAGTGGAGACTTCATGGCAGTGTGCTGACATTACAGGCCGGGTAGAAAAAAACGGTTATGTGGACATGTACCAATGCATGCTCAAGCAAACACATTCATGCACATTACCACAGGACAACTGACAAAACAGTGACTCTCAATTGAATTAAAAAAGAATCCTTCTCATATCCAACACTCAAAAAAGTAAATTTCCCTAACTTTCTAGAGGATCTATTACTATCCTTCTTTCTTCTTTAGAGAACTTTCTTTTTTTTAATGCACATACTCTCATCTCCCCATCTCCAATGTGTGTCCTGGTCCCCTTATGTTTTTTCAGAGGCAGCTACTGAGAGAAAAGAAATCTGCCTCAGTCTCTCCACTGTTATTTAACCACCATCTATATCCTACTAGATCAAGATTATTGTTATTTTGTTCAGTGGGAAATGCTACCATCACCATATCATCTTAGTTGAGATACTGAAGGCAGGAGAGACCTGAGGCACTAGAACAGGCCTGTATGGCTCCCCGTCTGTCTTTCATTCTCCCTCTCTCTCCCTCTTTTTCTCTCAATCCCCCCCTCTTTCACTCCCCCTCTCACTCACTGCCTCCCTCTTACTGACTCCCTCCCTCTCTCTCAGTTTCTCTGATTCCCCCTTTTTCTCTCTCTCTGTCTTCTATCTGCTTTCACTGTCTCCAACCCCCCACTATCTCCCCCTCATTCTCACTCTTTCACCTCCTCCATGTCTTTCAACCTCTCTATCTTAAATTTCTTGTCCAGGTCCAAGAGTCAGTGCGTTCTGCTGGTTGTTCTGGTTGTAATAACAGGGCTGTGATATGTTTGGACCAAGCATTTGGCTCCTGAGAAGGGAGCGGGGGCTGCATGGTGTTGGGTTGGGCCACAGGATTTGTCTTATCTGGACGCACTACGGTACTGCTCCGCTCCAGAGTGATTCAGTAGCCTTGCACTCGCTAACCTCCCAAGTCAAAACAATGAGCATGGGGAGTTGGAATGGACCTGTCAGCCCAACTGACAAGCTCAACTCTCACCTTTTCACTTTTATTTATCTTCTTTTTTTGTGTGTTTGCTGCACACCGTATGTCAGTCTCTCCCTCTACGTCTCTTTCACTCTCCCCATTTCACCCTTTCACTGTCTCCTTTCTGTATCTTCCCTCTCTACTCCTTTATTTCTCTCTACACCACGCCCCCTCTTTATTTTGCTGATGTGCGATTCAAACTCAGGCCGTCAGAGTGTGAAATGTGATATGGCACGGTGTGTACTGTATATGGACCAGTCGCGTTGGGCTTCAGGTTTGAGTGAATGTGAATGTTTAAGTTGCTTTCTGCAACCAGCCATCACTTCACATGGGACGTACAGGAAGGCCAGCGGAGCACGCGGTCCCTGGCGGCCCCTGGCTCTGTTTGCTGTTTCAGGCCACATTGTGCTGAGTTCGGGGGTCCCTCTCCACCTCCCATTTTCAGGGTTTATTTGACTTCTCCCAGGTTTAAATGAACCCTAGATTTAGTTTTGAAAACAGCCACTGTGTATTTCTTCAACTGTTTTACCTCATAGGTTTTCGCTCTTGGGTTGCATTGTGGTGGTTGCAGTTTGTAGTGGCAGTAGATATCCCTTTTCCATGAAGAAAGATTTCCTTACTTAAATGACCAGGGTCACACTATACATTGTATTCTTATTGCATTTGCAGAATAATTGTTGCATTTTCCGGAAATACACAAATGGTTATTTGACTTCGCATTTCACAATATTTTTAGAACATTAGCCTAATAATTAAAAAAAAAATCTATCTCACCTTTCAATGTCCAGAGAGGGTTTCAATTCTGGTGCCAAAGAATGACATTTTGGTCTTTGTCTGTGCAAGGGGCTCTCGGAGCCAGTCTCAGGGAGGAACTTTGGACCCTTGATGAGGTACACACCACAAGAGAACCTGAGGGGGTCTAACTAGTGCTCCTTGAGAGCTTTGCCGAAGGTGGCAAAGAGGAAGGAGATTGGAGGACGATGGTGTATTCCTGGAGACCGTCCCTTGTGAGAGAATCCATTCCATGGGCATTGAATTCCCAGTACAGTTTCCTTTAGAGGGACACACACTCTCATATTTTTATGGCCTCATTTTCTCCATTCATCTCTCTTCTATGGGTCCAGCATCTCACCTTAATCATGCGGGTTTTATTTGGATGAAAACAAGCATTTTTAAAGAACATCAAGGTGTCTTAGTAAGTGATTTACTTGCCCACACTTACACTTACACCCATCACTCATCACACACTCAGCACGCATGCACACACATGCACACACATCTGCACACACATATACACATACACACAAGACATTTATCCGCTGACGCCTACTCTCAACTAGGAGACATTCCTAAATATTCCTCGTGTAGCTTTTCCAGGCCCTTCCCATACCCTAATGATATCTTTGGCTGCGTTTTCCAGCTCCGCAAGAGTTTTGGCCCCCAAGTTTCCTCCACCCCCTACCTCATCCCCCACCACTAATGAAGATTTAAATAGTGGCCCATTTAAGTTATTAGCGCAGCAGGCTGCTGTGTAAATCAATGGGCCGGGGCTGAAGCAACCTTCAAATGGGTTGGGGAGAGGAGGGGACTGTGAGGTGGAAAGCACCGGACTGACAGGAAAATACCTCAGATCACCACTAAACTGGGGATCCAGGAGAAGAGGTGGACTGAACAAGGAGGAGGGAGTGTGTTGTCCCTAAGCATGGCCATAGATGAACACTTGGCTTAATTGATCCTGGCATCGTTTCTCTGACCGGGAGGTGTGTGTTTGGGGGGAGACTCTTTAATATGCCACCCCTAATGTCCCTCTGACCCTAATTGCACTCGGGCAGGATGTCAGAGAGCATGAAACGGGCTTTGCGCAATTAGGGAAGGAAAACACTGGGGTCCTCAGCCTCCGTTTGATCAGAGCCATCTCCCTCTGCCAGTCTTCCTTCTCAGAGGGTGTCGAGGGCTGGACAGAGATGCCTTTGGAGTTCATCTCCCAGGATATTTTTCATGGCTTTTTTGGCCACTCACGTAGAAATGTGCACACACTCAGACAGAGATTTCCCACTGATTTATTAGCCATTTTGCAGGACAATATCTCTTGAGATTCGTTTCCGAGAGTGTCTAAATAAAAACAAACCATACTTAGTAACAGAAATAGTATTTTACAGAGAGAGAGGGAGTCATAAAGAGTGGTGGGGGAGTGTGAGTGAAAAATGACTGAGGGGGTTTGACTTTCACACAGTTAACCCTCGTCCACTCCTTCCAGGCCGTGACGAGGGTGGGGTGGGGGGGGTTCTGGCAGTCAGGTTGCCATTTTTCACACCGCTCACAAATCTCACGGCACATCTCTCTGAAGGAGCCTGTAGTGCATTTGAAATGGAGGGGGGAACGCCCCCACACCCACCACCCTCCCCCTTCACTGTTGAACACTAAAATGTCTGAATGCTCTCATCCACTCTCTGGTAATCCAACTGGCGTCTGCCAGGCTCACAACTCTCAGTCAAGCAGTCTGTCAACTGTGGGTTATGATCCCATCAATGTTTTCTTGCCTGGCCCTCTCACCTCTGTCAAATAAGGCTGTAGCATGGGACAATTTAATCCAGTTTACAGAGTTTAGAGTCCAGAGTCTTCGTCTTTCATGAATAGGAGTTGTATCTCATCTTATCGGCTCTTTCTCTCTCGCTCCCTCTACAGATGGAATGAACTGCATGAACAAGGACCACGGCTGCGCCCATATCTGCCGGGAGACACCCAAGGGGGGCGTGGCTTGCGAGTGCCGGCCCGGGTTCGAGCTGGCGAAGAACCAGAGAGACTGTACATGTATGTATTTTTTCACGGGTAATCACTGAATGGTCGGGTGTCAATGACGACTTTGGACACTAGTCCGGTTTGGGGCCTTCAAACCCAGGGCCGAGGTCAAAGTCTTAATTTTATCTTTTCATGTGTGTTGCTTACTCTTTCTATGCCTTTCCACCTTCCCCAGTGTCTACTAAAGCAGAAATCATCATCACCCATTGCTTAATAGCAGTACACTATGTTATGCAGGGTGCGCTAGCTAACAACTGAAGAGGATTTTTAGAATACAAGCATGCTACGGTGCTAGCTATCACTGAGATATGACAATGATGTGAATACAGTATGACGAAATTGTAATAGACTTTTTATACTAAATGATTAAGATTATACCTTTCATGCAACATTCCAATAATCACCATAGAAGAATTGGCCCTATAGACTCATGACACCACACGCAGTCACACTCATTAGGTCGACCGAAAATATGCATGTCTGAACCTTCATGAAAGGATATTACGGATGTTTTAAAAGCCCCAAGACTCATAATAGAATTTCCACTCTTTCACCCTTTGTGCCAAGCACCCAGAGCAATGGAATTTCAAATCAATTTGCGATTCAGGAGGGGAAAGTAAGCTTTTTATTAGTTACACTTTATTTGGCAACAAATTTAGTAACATTGTGTAATCCTGAACATTTTATAATGTGTCCCACCGACCGAATGGGAAAAAAGGGTTTGTTACGAGCCTGGACGTTAGTGTTTCATTAGCGGCGTGAAGTGGAGTGTCGCTGTCTAGCTGAGCTGTACTAAAACACATGCTGAACAAATGCATGTCCATTTTGCATTTGGTTGTACTGACTGAGTGAAATGAGGAGTGATTACTGACTGAGGAACTTCATGAGCTTCATCTGTTCTCTTCTGTCTTTCTTTATCTCTCCCTCTCCCTTCTATTAACCCCCCCACCCACACACACACACACACACACACACACACACACACACACACACACACATACACATACACACACACACTATTGTAAACGTCAAAGCAGGGCACATTAACGGGTTTCAGTGCGCCCAATTATAGTCCAGTAAACAGATGGCATTGGAGCTTCCTGTTTTTTATTTGGTCTATCACTCACTCTCTCTCTTTCTCCATGTTGTTTTTCTGTGCTTGCTCCATCTCCTCTTCCAACTTTCCCTTTATTGTCTCCTTTTTCTCTTTCTCTCTTTCCCTTTTTACCTCAGTCCCTCTTTTCTCCTATCTCTTTTTCTTTCTTTCGTTCTATTTTTTGTCCTCCTCTCTTTCTCTTCTTCTTTCTCCGTGTGTCCCAGTCCAACTCAGTGTCTGGTGAACTAATCTCACCTGTCATGAGTAGTGCAGAGGGAACGTCCGGTCACGGCTCATTCTGCTTCTCGATGAGGCCAGATTAGGAATGCACTCTGGGGCCGTGTTTCTGTTATTGTTGGGTGGAGGGGCTTTTATCTGAAGATCATAGGAAACAGCTCACAGTAAATAAATGTCTTACCAAAAGATAGTTTGATTTGGTTTAAGGTATTTCAGTACATATTCAGTGTGTGTGTGTGTGTGTGTGTGGGTGTGTGTGTGGGTGTGTGTGTGGGTGTGCAGGCATACACCTCTGCCTTACAATCCTTGTATGTTGCTAGTGACTTGTAACTATGGGAACGGAGGCTGCCAGCACACCTGTGACGATACGGACGTGGGGCCGGTGTGTGGCTGTCACCAGAAGTACGCCCTGCACTCGGACAGCAAGACCTGCATCGGTGAGTGATAATGGAAACACTCTCATAGGACACACTTGAATTAATATACTTGACTTATTTCGTTACACAGAGGAGTCCACACGCCCACAGTAGGTCACCTGAGACACGCATCATACACTTTAGTCCGACTGCTGCACTTTGTCAACAGTCGCCACCGTTATAGCTGAGCTCACATCAGATATCATGGAACTTATAAAGAAATGTTCTCTCTCATCTGTTTAGCAGTTCCATCTGTTAGATGGGATGTAATGGTAACAGAGCTCCAGTCAAGCCCAGATGATTTTATAGATGTGTGGGAGAGGACTGAGAAGGGCTTTGGGATGAGTTAACTTCACCTCTCAACTGTCTTCCCCATACCACGGCCCCATCTAATTTAAACACTGACAATAAAAGACAGAGGGGCAAGAGAGAGGAACTAATGAGCACTCAAAAAGAGTGAGAGAGAAAGAAAGAGAGAGGGAGAAAGATGGACAATAAGGAGGCAATGACACATTTACATTTTCTAGATTAATGAAACTGCATATTGCACATATTTGTCTTTATTCTTATGAAAATGAGTTACTTTAAGATACGATACATTAAGTGAGAGATGGAGGGCGACATTTTCGCAGTGCAAAAGATCACAAATCTGTGCAGATATACCGTAAACCTCATTATAATCTGGCAGTGCGATTGAATTTGAAAGCTTTTTTAATACTGTATCATCCCTGCTGCCAGATTATAATGAGCTTTACGGTATTTTTTGCACAGATCTGTGCTCTGTTGCACCACGAAAATGTCGCCCGGAGTTTCACGATGATGATGGTGATTATTTCCTGTCTGGGGCCGGAAGACTGCTCACCCTGTTTTTGGAGATCGTGGCATGGGGAGAAGAGGGAGTAAAGAATTCAGCCCATCTAAATGTGTACCCAAATCAAACATCACATGAAACCAGCTTCCTGTGCATGTTGAAAATAGCTGATTTGCAATGTTATAGAGGGGATTTGTATGATCTTTCAGTGTCTTTTTTTATGTCTCTGTCTCTCTCCTCTCTTTAATTCATTCACATACACACCGCACACATACAAACTTGGACTACAGACTCAGCACATTAGTAGGTGTAGTTGTGGATTGTAGGAAATGAGGGGATTATACTTAGATTTTCGCTTATGTTGTTCCTGTTCGATTTTTGCAGAAGATAAATGAGGTTCCAGGTAAGTGAAATGTTTTTTGTAAAATATGTTTTCATTGAACGCAGCAACAAAGAACAAAACTGGGAATGTTTTTTGCTGTTGTTGCTGCTTTTAAAGAAAATACAGAAGGGAAAGGACGAAGAAAAAAGTCAGACACCCACTCAACCCCCCTGCTCCACCCATCAGACATGATCCACCCACAAGTGTTAACCCCCCTCCTGACCCCACCACACCTGCCCCCATTCCTCTCAGTCCCTTCGATCCCCACTTCTTTACTGCATGGGCAAAAAGGCAGGCACACAAATTTCTAGACCACATGCAACAACAAAAAAGCGCATCGAAGGCATAATCTACTATGGGAAATTAAAAGGGAGTGAAATTGTTGCTATTGACATACTGAGTGATCTCTAAATCTAGGGCTTTTGTCAATGTATTAGGCCATAACCTACTTGATGGGTACTCATTCTTTTTCCAAAACATCAAGATGTTTTTTTGTTTTGCCGAAATGACACAGAAAGAAATCAGGTTTTGTTGGGGCTGTGAAATCGTTTAGCGTTTAAAAATTTTTATTCAACTTCCTTCCAAAAGTATACCAGTCCCGTATACCGCTTTGAAGTTTGGAAGCTTGGAAGTACTGAATCATAATTGTTTGGGTTTGTGTGTTTTTTCTTGTCTATTTTACTCCAGTGTTTTCTGGACAAATAGAATTGTTCAAGAACTTTCACAAAGCGCTTAGAAGAGAGCTTGGCGGCATCTGTCAGATTTAGAGATTTTGTGGTTTTCCAGACAACGGTTACCACATAAAGTTGTAAATCCATGGCCAGCTAGAGTGGATTGGCAGATACATGCACTCTTTTTTTGTCAAGTGTGAATTTTTACAAATACACTTCTGTCATTTTTCATTCTGTTCAGTTGTGGTGGTTAATCTATCATGGAACATGTACATGGAGGTCAGCAAAATGACTAGCCAAAAAGAATAATACCTAATTAAGTCAGAAATATGCTCCCTAATGTATTAAACCCAGTTGGATATCATCAGGTGCATCTGACGTAAGCCATGATGCTCAACACAATACCTGTTTAATCTTGAATTGCATTATTTTCTGTGTTTCAGATACATACAGTAGTACACACACATTCATGCATGCATCTTCTGCTGTTCCACCAATAAACCTTTTCCTGTATGTCCTTCCTGTGTTAGAACACTGGAAAAGCCCTCTCTCTCCCAACTAACAGATCTCTGCAGTATAGTCTCATCCATGCTGTGATCTCAATACAGTCTAATTCATGCTGTGATCTCAATACAGTTTAATCCACATTGTGTTCTTAATTTAATCTCATCCATGCTGTGATCTCAATACGGTCTCATCAATGCTGTGATCTCAATACAGTCTCATCAATGCTGTGATCTCAGTACAGTCTCATAAATGCTGTGATCTCAATGCAGTTTCATCAATGCTGTGATCTCAACACAGTGTCATCAATGCTGTGATTTCACCGACTCTCACAGAACTGCCTTCCCTTTGTGTTCATAACCTTTTCCTTTCCAGCCACCTGAGGAGCAAAGAAAGCCACCACCAAAGAAGAGGAAAACCTCTGAAAGAATGAAAGAGAGAACCCTTCTTCTACCCCCCCATCCATTTTTTTTCTCTGGCGAGAGGAATGGCTCCTCTGTTTCTGTACTCTGACTGTCCCCCAACTCCTCTGTCACTGAGCTGACCTTTGAACCCCCCCATTGTAGCGCTGTCCCCATGGCTCCCACTCCTCTTCCTACCTTTCTCATCCTCCTGCTTTCTGGTGATAGTTACTGATTGCCTGTCTTGTCTAAAAATCAATGTTCAAATTAGATTCAAAAAGGGATAAATCCTTACCTCAAGAAATGTAGACGATAAGAGGGAAGAGAGGAAAGCAATAGTTTATTCAAGACTTATTTGGGGGGAACTAATGAAAAACTATACAGACGTAGAGCAAAACTCTCAATTGCAGCCTGATCTAATATAACATAGAGCCACTCACAAAAAAGAAAACATTGTTCGACACCTCCCCTTGCGAATGAAGTCTTGTTACTGTGGCAACCCCAAAACTTGCGTCACACACTCCCACAATACTACCCCCCTCCCCACCCCCTTCATCCACCTGTCCGTGTCTCACTAAAACTTCCGCCTCTTGTCATGCCCATCAACCCAGCCCGCATGCATTCTCCCTCTGTCATGCCGTCTGTCCGTCCGCCCTCACCTCCGCTATACTAATCCACTCAGCCACTCCAGTCAGTCTGTCTGTCTGCGTTGCTGTCTGCCGACTGCATGGGAGAGGCTGTTTCTGCATCTGTTTTGTTTGATTTCCTTTTTGTTTCATTCTGGTTTGAATTTTTTCTGGCTTTGGATATCGTTACCGTTCTCTTAGTCCCACTCTTGATTAGTTCCTCTCTCCCCTTAACTCACTGTGTAAGTTCTGGTCTTTCTCTAAACATGCCCCCTTAGAAGGCCTCCTCTGAAGAGGTCTTAATACTGCTAGTTTCTTTAGCCCCTTAGCAGTGTCCTGGAGCCTTCAGTTCTCTCCCTCCTCCTCCTCCTTGCTCTTTCTTACACAACCAGCCACTCTCACCCACACACATACAAACACACACACACACACTTTAAACAAGCTCATACTCACACACACACATACACACACACCTTCACACACAGCATTCACTCATTCAGAAGCGCTTACATCCAAACACCAGCACCTAATTGCCCAGTCATCCGTACACACACACACACACACACACACACACACAGATGCACACAAATGCCCACCCCCACCCCCACCCCACAGCCCCGCACACACACACCTAACCGTTAGTTGAGAACTAGAAAGCTTCCATTCATTTCAGAACGCTACTTCAGAGAGCCCTCCACTTTGTCCACCAAAACTTCCCAAACTAACTGCCTGAGAAAGACCAGTAACAGGCCAGGCCAGGGGCTTTAGTTTCCCTTCATCCCCCCTCACCCAAAGGGTCCATAGGACGCTGTACATCAAAGACTGTCCTAGACCCATTGTACTGAGTGGTAGTGCCGTGCCCCCCCCCACCCCCCCAC
>JACXGI010008293.1:10975-34124 GCA_016801175.1 Esox masquinongy
CCCACACCCCCCCACCGCTCCTGCTCAGGAACATGGTTTCCAGCGTTGACTGCCACAGCCAGTTGTGATGTGTTCCATAGACAAACAGGCAACCAGTGCTGCCCCCAGACTACCTCCTACTCCTCTCCTCCATGCATGCCCCCTCCACCGCTACCCCCTTCGCTACCCTTCCCACCCAACTCCATTTATCGATGATTGTTCCTTTTTTCTCTCTTCTAGTTATGGTAAAGTTGTCCGCAATGGGACCATATTTCCTATCACCTCTTTTCTCTTTTCTTTTTTGTCTCCCATTTTGTGTTATTTTGTCATCCTTCAGTCCTTCCTGTAGTGTCTTTAGCCTGTACTCCCTTTTTCTATCACCCTTTTTCCTGTCTCTGCCCCCCCATACACTAATGTGCCGTGTCGTGGACATGTTTGCTCATCCTTTCTTCTTTTCTTCCTACCTTTTGTCCTCCTCCTTCTCTGATGCGAGAGAATCCATTGCGGAGAGTGTGTGGCCGTTTGATATGGAAGACAGAAACAACAACGGCGAAAAAAATACATCAATGTCGACAAACCCCCCCCTGGCCCCACCCCCCTAAATTCTCACACATTTTTGTCATTACTTTTTTTTACCCTTACCCTCACCCTGCTTCTCTTGTAAGCTAAAAGACTGATTCTGATTTTTACTTCTTTTGTTTTTTTGGGTTTTTCCTATCTGGGGATTTTGGGATTTGTTTTTGGAATTAACACTCTAACCGTGATTTTGGGGGCTTCTTCATGGCTTCGTGCTTATTGGCTTTGGGTTTCGCTCAAACGCAGAGAGGGGCTGACTTGACTTGAGGCCTTGGGCGGCGGCGGACATCAGGCTTCTCATTAACCTTACTGCTCACTGTTTGTCCCCTTGTCACTTTTGTTTTAGAGAGAGATGAGGCTGCAATTGAGAGCTCTGAGTTCAATGCCACGTCAGTAGCTGATGTGGACAAGCGGGTGAAACGGCGGCTACTTATGGGTAACTCTTTTCTTCCTCTTTCTATATGTTGCCATGGCGCTTGTGCTTGTATCCCCCCTCCCCCCCCACAATCCTTTTCTATCTCTTTCTATCTGTCTGTATTCATTTTATCATTTTATTTTGGGAATTTTATGACATTTCCTGGTTGTACCCTTTATGTCCACCCTCAAGGCCCCAGTTAATTAACTCCCCCAAACATGCTCCCACATCCTCGTCTCCTATCTGTGGGGAACAACCATTGTATCTTGACTTCTCGCTGTATCTAACGGTTACTCTTATAAGTTACTACGTAACTCTCCATATAATTCAATTTTACATTATTCCGCACTACTCTTAGGAATGATGATCAACAAAAATGGCTTTGAGTACTTAGAGACAGAAATTGCACTTGGCCATTGTGTTTTTGGTTCAAGGCGAAAAATGTTCCAGTCAGTTTCACAATTTTTCCCCCACCCATGAGGCTTGTCTTGGCTTGGAGGGAACAGTAACCGTCGCATCATTGGCGTTGTGGTGGCAAAGATCTCAACTAATGTCTCTTTGCAATACAATCGGTTACCTTAAATGGAAGAACATACACTTTAAAAAGAATAGATTTCTGATTTATATTTTAGGGGGTATTCAACCTGCGGAGGGACCCTTCAAATGTTTTAAAGAACTGCTTTTTACTGGTTCCATAAAGAACCTTATCAAGAACCTTTTCAGGTTAATTTTTGAAGAGTAGGATCTGTGAATGGTTCTCTGAGGAACCATTTAAAGATTTTTTATTTTCCTTGAAGAACCAGTAGGGTTTAAATTTTATTTATTCTCAGTTTTTAATGTGTAAACTTTAAAAGATCTTAACGATCCTAAAAATAACATTTATAACATAACCTTTATATTTAGTCTCTGGCTTTGTAAAATCAAACCAACTATCTGGATGTCTCCTGGTCAAGACAAATCATATAATTTATATTGTGAGATAACTTTTTGTTGTCAACATCTAAATAGCGGATTAAATAAAGGTCCATTCTTTAAAATTGGTGCAACTTCCCATAGTAGCATCCGTTTTGCATTCCACTACACTTGGCTCGGTAGGTGTCCTTCTCTGACGGATGCAGTACAAACCTATCTGGAGCTTTCCCCTATTATATTCCATTATTATCCAGTATGTCCCTATGTGCCATTTGGTTGGATACCCAGGATACCCTACTACTCAAGTGTGCTCCGGTCAGCGAGAGGCAAGCGCCAGCTATGTTATCTACACTGTGGGTTCAACAATGGATTTATCAGTAGATGAGCTGATGTTTCAGTCAATCCAAATATGCAAATTAATACAAATAAATAAAATAATTGAAAGCTAACCTGACCTGACCGAGTGGAAGAAGATAAAATACTGTTCAGATGTATTTAACTGTAGTGACTAACTAAGAAATTACAAACAATATGTTTCCCAGACCACTTGCCAATTAAGTTCTAGACAAAACAATGAACATGCTCTGCCTGGGACCCTTCCTCTTCATATTTTCACACCTTTTTAGCTTTTCTCTGAAGTTTTTGGCGATTTTTCTGTGTGCTGTTCAAATATTTATCCCTTTAAAGAAAATAAACTTGACCTATTTGGACTAACAACTAAACGGGTGAACTCTCACTAATATCTTGCTAAAACTGGGCTTCCTGAGGCATTGGAGCTCAAAAAAAACATTTTCCCAATGATTTGCTAATGGATTGGTTTTCTTTATTGTTTTCAAAGGCATAAATGGATGGTATAGTAAGTAGTTGTGATATAATGTATGTTTTGATGCAGATTTCTCCCTTACAGGGGCAGATCTTCCTTCAACAGGTGTGCAATCTGGCCAGTAAATGTGGGGTCATTGGGTCAGGGAGGGGTTGGTGTTGAGGTTGGGGCTGTTTAATTTGTAGGTAATGGAGCTCCACATATCTCTGCTTCGTTTTAACCTCATATTCTCCTTATCTTTATTCTGTGTTAATTATTGTTTTTCTGGATCCGGCCCTTCTTCTGAGGATCATACACTCCCCTTATTTTTTTAACCAACTCTGTCCTGTATCAATTTTGATGCTCCTCTCCTTCATTCCAAAATGATATCTTCTGCAGGAGTCTGGTGAGGGCAGGACGCCTCATTATAATTGGCAGAAATGGAGTATGCGGATTGGCCATTACTATGAGCCCATCCTCCCCAATTAAGGTGGCACCAGCCTTCTGTATTATCAGCCATGTTTTTATAACCCCATCTTAAGTTTGATACCTCTGTCTCTGTCATAATATTTATTTTTCTCCCACACAATCTAACTGTTTTTGATCCCAACATCCTGCAGTATAACAAAAAAATATATGCCTGAATAGAGTGATTGCCATTGACGGGTCATTTCAAAAATCCCATTTTAACCAGATTACAAATGAATATTCTTCAGTGCAAATTTATTTTTGAAAGTAATGTCAAAGACATTTGATAGGCAGGGGAGAAAGCGGTCAAATAGATAGTTGAATTACAGCAACACCATTTCACATCCTAACTAACTCTCCCCTTATAGCACACTCCCTACACGTATTTTCCCTTTTGGTTGAGCAACTTACAAAAACTTTTAAAAGGGCTTCCAGATCTTTAAAAAATATAAAAAAACTGCATGTTTTCTCTGTTGAACTTGTCCATGTATTTAATTGTTAGTTTAAGGAGAGATAATTGCGTGTCTTATTGATGTCAATAGAGGAGGGTGCAACTTTTCCATTTGACTAATAGTGCTTTTGTATGCACTCAAAATACGTTGTGGTGAATTAATGTTGTGAAACACTATCATTCCAATATTACTTCAGATATATTATGAACATTTTCTGGTATTACAATACAAAAATAAAAAATGTATTGAATGTAAAATATGGGGCTCAGGTAGAGAAAGGGTGGTAACCCCTGCTTTAGAGCATAGTCCAATTGGCATCATCATGTTAGATTTGACACTGTGTTCTATTAGTCTGCTTGATGTGATGCGCAATGTTCTCGAATGTCTGTGTAAGTCTGCCTTTGCTACTCCTCATAGATATTGCCATAGCCCTTGGTCAATAGCAGCACATCCCTGATTGATGAAGACAAACACCTGGGCTGTAATGAAAAAGACTCTGGGAAATGGTGAAAGAAAGCTTGATAAGGTGACCAAGAGGACAGGATGAACATAAGTTCAGGGTTATTTCAAAGATCTAGTCATTTTTGAATTAAAAGATTGTTTGAATACCATAAAAACATATCACGCTGGACACGTTATGAGGGTTTACGACATAGAAATAGAGAGCGAGAAAGAAAGAGAGAAAAAGAGCAGATGGTGCAAATGCTAGACTGACCGCCGCTGCTCAGGATTCAAAATAAATCATTTACCTTTTGCAGATGGGCTGAGCCGACCCTGTGGATGTATTTGTGTGGATGTGTTTGTGTGGAGCATGATTTGCCAGGCCGGGTCTGCACCAATGCCTAATACAGGTGCCCCCCACAGTGAATGGGACCCTGTTTTGCCCTGCTGAAAGATGGCTGTGCCACCACAGCTCAATCAGTAGAGTGGCCGTGGCGTGCAGACGGTTGACGTGATGGGACTTGGCACAATGCTTAATAAAGCACACACACTCCTCTTTAATGACTTAAACGTGCGTCATCCATCAGGGCCGGGCAAGTAGCTACTGTCAGTCTCTCCCATGCCTGATATCCACGGAGCAGCTAGGTCTCCAGAGAACATGTGAGCACAGCGGGTGTTTTCAAGACGGATGAGATGGGAGACAGAGAGCATGAGGGAGCCAATGAAGAACACAGAGGGGCGTGATGACAGTAGGGCTAGTCAGGTGTGTCTCAGTTCAATTTGGTGCTGGCTCTGACACATCAATGACCCTGCTGTCTGCCGTTCTCACCAATAAGACAGATGAGTATTGTGTCACCACAGAGATGGTGTTGGTTCCCACTAACGCTCTCCTCAAAGTGCCATTCTCCACCAGAACACTCCCCGTCCCTCTTGCTTTCTCAGCTCTCCTAAACATTAAAAAGCTTCAGCATGCTGACTGGCACCAATAAGTCGATTGAATGGGAAAAAAAAGTGCCAGCCTCTGGTGAAGTGTACTTGCACAAGCTGTAAGACGGACCGGCAGGTGGACGGCCTGGCGATCATCCGGTTTGATATATGCCTATTAATATAGCCTTAGCCTATAGTACGCATGTGACAGAAATATGCAGGGCTTGAAGAGAGGTGGAGGGGTTGGTTGGGCATGTCCAGCACATCAATCAGAGTGTTTTTGGGCAGATGGCGTGTCAGTGTTCCCGTATTCAGCCTCGCCCTGGGGGTGAGCAGGCCTATCTCCTCAGGAGTAAGAGAGGGCCTCTGTGCAACATTGTGCTCGTGCTGAGATAATGATAGGGCCCAATGTCAGTAGTATAAATCACTCTGACCCATAAACATCCCATGTAACCCCTGCCCCTCCCTCACACATACACACCTGAGTGGAAATTCAGCAGGGGTCTGTCGTACCTTATTGCACCCATCAGACAACCAGGGAGGAGTATCTGTCCTCACCTTCCTCTATTCCCTCATGTCATTTAATCTTTTTCCAAGAATCAGGTTCAGGTTTTGCTTTGTTGAAATAAAGACAGTCTGGCTCGAAACATCCCTCAAAGGTGGTGGAAACTGGTGATTGTTCTGGCTTTCAGAGCACCAGTCTACAGCTTGCTTTGCTGCATACAGATGGCCATTTTGGAGGAGGCAGACTATGAGATGCCTTTAGCCCGTAACTCTGCACTTATTGAGTTATGCTAATGCTGTGACCTCACGAATTAGCTAGCTGGTCTTTATCCTCTTTTTTCCTCCCTTGAGCATAGCACAGAATCTCTTTGCACATAAGGAGTTTGGAAGCAATGCCATAGATATAAGTATCCCATTTCCCATTTTAAGTCCTAAGAAATTGAATGGGAGTCATGATTATATCTTAAGCGCTATATGCTAAGATATTCAGACCCCTGATAAATTCTCACATTTTTGTGAATTACAAATTATTTATGAAATTTTGTTTTGTATTATATATAATTTTAAAACACTACCACTCAAAATCCATTGTTTTAAGGTGACACTCGTTTTACGTTGGGATATATTTGTAAGATGTAAAATAAAATTCTGAAATAAGTTACTTGTAAAAATATGCAACTCCTACACTCCCCTGATTTTACGTCTTACACTTTCATTGCAATGACAGATAGATTGATGTCATTTGGGAAGTATTATCCAGCTATGCAAACAGTATCAGTGATTTTTGTCAAATCTTAGGAGATTTGCTCCAGGTTTTCAGGTTGGTTGGACGATGCTTCTGGATGACAATTTTCAAATAGTGCCTCAGATTTTCAACTGGGCCATTGTAAGACATTAACCCCTTTGTTCTCGAAGACCCCAATGTTGCTTTAGCTTTGTGCTTGGGATTATTGTTCTTCTGAAAGGGGAATTTCCTTGCAAGCTGCAGTTTTTTTAGCTGACAAATATTGTCTTGCAATATTTCTCAGAATTTTGCTCCAGCCATTCTTTCTTAACACCCCATCTCTGCTGAGGAGAAACATCCCCACAGCATGATGCTGTCACCACCATACTTCACTGTAGGCACTGTAGGTTAGTGCATTAAGTTTTTCAAACCTTTTCCACATCAACTCTGGGTCACTCTAATGTATTCAGATAGTACTTTTTTAGTGATGGCTTCTTTCTCACCTTCCTACCATATTGTCCAGTTTTAAATAGAGCTCTTAATATGGTTAACTGATGCACCATTACTCCACTCAAAGCCACTGAACTCAGTAGTGCCTTAAATGCGATTTCTGTCCTCTCTGTAGCTTCTCTCACATATCTCCTTTTTGATTGAACGCTGAGTTTTGAGGCCTTTTCTTGGTAGTGACTGGGTAGAATGATGCAGCTTTCATTACCCGATTACCTCACTATGATATCCAAACACTGTTATATTATTTTGTACCTTTTTACTTATCTGTGAATTTTTATTACTTATTCTTTAATTTCTGTTGAATGCTCTTCAGTCTTATTTCTCCTTCAGATTCACAGCCTGACCAATGATCTTTCAACAAAGCGGGTTTCAGCTAGAAAATGTCACAGCAAATGAACAGTCACAGGTGGAGGTCAAAGTTAAGATAATTATGGAATTGCTGGGGCAGTTTCTTTCATCTCTGTATACCGGAAGCTTTGACAAAACAGGATTTTAATACTTATGCAAGCAACATATCTGTTTTTTTTTCTTATAGTATTTCCCCTTGTGTCACCTTAAAATTATTGATTTAGAATGTCAGTGTTTTCAATTATAATATCAAACAGAATTAAAATGATATACCATTGTTACAGTTACAATATACCATTTGTAATTCAGTAAAATTTGAGAATAGGTCAAGGGATAATACTGTATATACTGTATCTACAGCCCTTTCTCATCGAAACAGCTTCCAACAGCTTTTGTAGAGTTAAAAATCACTGCAAGACTTCCCTTTATGCATCTGGACTAAGGCATTTTGCTTTTTTCCACACTGCTCATCCAACCAACAAGCCACGTGAGTCAACGTGTGTGAGGGCACGCTCACTCACCTGACGAGCTCTGCTTTGTAGGCATCCAAACTGTTGGAGGTAGTCACTAGAGCAAAACGAGATCTTGTTGGGGGATAATGACAAATTTGCATCTCTCATGAGGGCATCCCAGCTACTTGTCAACTAGCAGCATAGCCACGGCTCAAACCTTATGGTTACCTTTTTGACTGAATGTTGTCAGCAAGGTTGTTTTTTTTAAATATAAAAGGCAGTCTGTTGAAAGACGGGCATGAACATGGTGTGACAGTCATAGTTCATTTGTTGTTCTAAAGAAAGCTTAATTTTTTTGACTTTGTTCACTCAGAAAACACATGCAACAGGCCACTGAATGGCACACTGGTAAGGTCACTGCTTTGCAGGTAACAGCTTCACTGCGAGGCCAGGGTTCAAATCCTGCTTGCAGATCAGCTAGCTGATCAGAGGTCTCGCTTTGCAATTGGCAAATGTATATGGTTGCCTTGCTTCGTTCTAGCAACTCCTTGTGATGGCTTGGGTGAAAGACTTGACCTCTAACCCATAGAGAATGTGTTCCCTTCAAATGCAGTATAAACCTTCTGGTTGAACAAGTAGTATGATAGGAGCCAGAACTTTATTGGATATCTTTTGGGAGACACATGACTTCACATCCACTCTTTAGTGTCCACTATGAGTTGTGTGTGACAATGCAGGGCTTTATCAAAAATTAGATTTTTTCTTTATCAAAAAAAAATGATTCCAAAAAACTTTTTTTGTTTCTACATTTTTATTGAATTTGCCAATACATATTTAAAAACCAATAGCCTAAACAAAGATCATGGGGGGGCAGAACCATACCCAGCTTTCTCCTTCAACTAACAACATTCAACAGAGTCTTTTATAAAAACAGTGTACAGTTTCGCCTCCTCAGCAGTATCTGAAGCCCATTGGAGGTTAGTGAGCTCACCTTTCCTAAAGCAACAAGAGCTGTGCAGGTGGAGTGGAGGTGCCAGTAGGTGCTGTTTGTTTTGGGATTAACTCGGGCAATATTCACAAGACAGAGCAAACGTTATCTGTGCCACATACAATATTTTTGTCCAGAAGTCAAAATATACACGTTCGGCTCTAGGTTCGGTACTACTACTTAATCCCTTCACTAACAGTTTTTGGACTCCTATGTTTCACCTACATATCCTTCGTTTTTGTCTAAATGTTTTCTTGTAATTTTTGGGGAAAAAGTGGACACCAATGCTTCTGATTTCTTTTTCTGATCAGACCATGAATCACTTATTTCTCTTATAATCTGTCTTTCTCTAATTTGGTCTATTAAGTGTTACAATCAACTATTTTACACAGAGCATCCTGAGTTTGTAACCCATCTGTGACCTGTTTTTAACCTTTCTATGAAAATTCTATGAATGTCCTACTGTGAACCCTCTTGTAATCTGTCACTGGGCTTAAGGATAACTGGAATGTCTTGTCACAGGATGAGAACTGTAATAATACTTAATAAATATTTATGATGGAATTACGCCGCGATACCCTTCGTATTCCTCCAGTGCATGTTGCCTCTCCTCAAACCTACCCATCTTACTTTCAGTGTAATTTGTCACTCTCATTGGTCTTGTTGAACAGACCAACTTGCTGTTTAGATAAGCGTTCCGGTCAGTAGGTTAATCCCCCTCCCCTCACCTGCACCCCCATCCTCTCTTCTTTCCCACTGTAAATGTTTTGTTTTACCCAGAAACCTGTGCGGTGAACAATGGCGGTTGTGACAGGACGTGCAAGGACACTGCTACGGGGGTACGCTGCAGCTGCCCTGTGGGATTCACCCTGCAGCCAGATGGCAAGACCTGCAAAGGTCAGTGTATGTGTGTATGTGTGTGCGTGTGTGTGTTTGTCTGTCTGTCACGTGTTTGTGTTTGCCCAAGTGTTTGACCAATGACAGTGCCGTATGGGCAAATGTGAGCGCTTCAGAAAGCATTATTGACCGAGAGACTGATGGCCGAGGTGGACCAGGGGTTTGGTGTCTGGGGCTGGCATGACTGGTATTTGAGTGATCTTGAGCCAAGACCAACCAACCGACACTGTGGCCCAGGTTCATTTCCCCTCCTCGTGCTCCCATCTCTGGCGCGGTCACTGGCAGTTCTGCTGTTGTTGTTAGTGTTGTCATTAAGTGTTTCCGCTTCCGAAACACCCGCATATGACGTCAATGGCGGGCCTGGGCCTGGCTACCACATGGGCACCGAAAACCCCGAACAGATCGCTATAGCTCTTAGCTGATTGTGGCTTGTACTCTAAACAAGATAGGATCATCCCAATGGAAAATGCAGCTTTACATGTGGCATAAGGAATCACTGCATTTTTGTACACTCATGTCTTGCATCCACAAGACTCCCTTGGTTGAATACCGATAGTCTATAGTACCTACTTTAACAATAGTCCATAGAAGCTGGTTTCTCTAATTACCTCCGCATTACTTCCGCATCTTCTTTCCCTTCACACTGTGACGGTAAAACTGGAAGATAAAGCAAAGGGTCAAGTGTATCTTTGGCTTTGGCAGAGTTTGTTCACATCAGAGTAGAAGAGCGGCACCAAGAAACACACAGCCCACATGTGAAAAAAAAGATGTACGGAGAGAACTAATGTAGGAGTTGCCATAGCATCAACATAGCAGCGGTAGATGACTTGGCGGTGGAGATTCTTTATGCCCAAATGTGTGTGTCCTTTAATGTCAGGCAGTTGGAGAATGTGGCATGTAGGTGTGTGGAATACTGGGGCTGGGGCTGTCTCCGTCTAGCAAACTGTTTGAATAGTGAGGCCAATGCTGCACTGTCTAGCTTTTTCTGTCACACCCACACACTCATAAGGAGACTCACACAGCCCCACCCAGCTATATTCTAAGAAGACACACCGTAGCAGAGCCGCCTCTGTCTATATGCCGACTTTAGGCTGCACATAGGGACTCTTGGCTGCTAGAAGGCCTCTTACTCTTAAATATTTTTAAATATAAAATGCAATAAAAGATTTCTGCACATGAGGTGGAGTGCTAGAGACAGTAATGCACAACAGTGGTTACAAAGAACACTTTTACCACTAACAGTCATATCTCCACCATAGAGAATAATGCCTAGCGGCCGATCATTGTGCATGGTACGTCATTTTACGATGAGATCATTGTGCAGGTGATCTCCTCCCAAGTGAGTTTCACTTTGTCCATTCATCTTAGGAGAGCTAGGTGGGAGAATCACCAAGACAACCCAGTAGTAGCAACATCATGATGTATTTCCTGTCGGGTGTTCAGTCATAGTGAGGCCGTTTAGTCTGCATATCCTAGTGGTTTATTATGGTCAGTGAGGCCGGTTGGTCATTGTAGACGGTAGAATTCTCTTCTCCAAACCCAATCATTGTTTGCTAACAATGTTAGGCTCCGCCATAAATCTGAACGACCGTCTTCAGGTCTCCACGATGTCAAGTTCAAATCTCCGGCAGCTTGTGTGAACAACTTCCACTCCCATCTGTCAAGGCCTTTGATTTGCATGCTTGGCAGCACGGCCAAGCCTTTATGATTGGAAAAAAATGTCGTTAGCCTCTCCTGTCTTCCCTGTGTTTTCTGGAGGCGAGTTGAGTGGAGAAGATAGATAGGACCGCAGTCCGGCTGTGGCCCGCCCAGATAATTTGGCTTAGTTAGGCCCCCAGGCTCCATAAATCCAGCAGTGATAGGCCTGATCTGAGCTGGAGCTGACAGACAGTCCAGACAGCAGCACATCCATCAGCCATCACCATCTATCAGCTGAGCATGAAGGGACAGAGGAAGAAACAGAGGGGAAACATGAAGAGACACACATCTGCCACCGACTGCACACGGACACACACGCAGTCGTACACAGTGTGCTATAGACATGCACATGCAGACACGGTCCATTGTGCACACACACACACACAAATACACACTCAACGGCAAGCAACACCCAGTTCCTCATTGAATACATCCAAATATTTGGAGATAAAATACCCTACAATCATTAGTTTTCCATCTGGGTTTACTCACTAAACTCATAGTGAACTTATAGGGGTTCCTCCACAGTTTCAAAATGACGGATCTTCCAAAACCTTTTTCTCTGCAGACAACTAAAGCCTGGGACCGGGTGGTCTGCCAGGGGATTTTATTGATCATAAAAATGCCTTTCATTCAGATCATTTAGATTCCCTGTCTGTTTTGTGCTCCCTATTGGCCAACAGGGCTTGGCCACATATAGAACTCTTTGTCGCCATGCTGCAGTGGACCGAGGCTTCCTGTAACCTTTCCAACGGCACACACAGATCTCCTGATGGGTGACAGGTGATATGGGACGACAGAGTCTTGGCAAAGCTAGCTGATATCTCAGCTGAGCTGATCCATCAGCGTGCGCTGTGCTCCACTGCAGATGTGTTAAAGTAATTGAGGGCCATAATAAACTAGTAGGAGTAGTTTAAAAGGTAATAAAAAGAATCTGGTGCACATCAATATTATAGATGTTCTATTTATCGCTATTGCATAAATTCAGGCAATTTATTGCAGTGTGGACCCCCCATTGGATTGTTCAGTTTTTGTGACACTGGTGTATTTAAACTTGGAGTTTGAGAGAGTGAGAGATGTTTTATGGCTTGAAGGTGATAGTGGTGTGTTAGTGTGTACAGAGCATTGTAGGTAGTGGTTTATGGCTGTGAGTGGATAGCAGTTGTGGCAAGACTGTGAGGTGGTCTCTTCCTGTTTGACAGTGGTAGGTATTGTAGGCAGAGCCCTCTATCTCTCTGCCCTGTCTTTCTCTGTGTGGTAGGCCTGCCCCTCCTAACATAATTATTTCAATATTAACCATTTAGGGAATGTTTAAATCCTAGGCATCTGATAAACACCCTTTGATCTTCGCTGACAGACGAGATGGTGCCCTCACTCCGCGATGATAGACATGCCAGTAGAAGGAGGCGTTTTTATCACAGGGCTCTCCTACAAACGAAGGGAGAAATAGAGGGAGAAGAAAAGTGATTGTGAACAGTTTCCAGATGTTTGATTAGAAGGTGCATGCTGGGGGGTTGGATGAGTTGAGTTTGATGTTTGTGTGTGTGTTTATGCATTGGCATTTTGTGCGTGCGTATGTTTGTGTGAGGGCACGTGCGCGTTTGTGTGAATGGTTGTGCAGGGTGACTGGGCTGTTCCTGTGTACAGTGCGTGTATGGGCACCTTAAAACACGTCCCCACTGGCCTGCATTCCTCTCCCCAGATACAATGAGGGCCTTAAAACGCACACACACACATAGGATCATGAAATACATTACAGTACTACTTCAGACCGGAAGAAATCATCTGGGAAAAACCTTCAACAGGGTTGCTCAATGGGTTACAATGGGATGCAGAGGGACATTGCGGCTAAGTTAGTGTGTAAGCTATTTACAGCAAATGTGTCATAGTTAACAACAGCTTTGAATCTTACCCATGAAGTCCCATCTACAACACTCTGTACCTCTTCACCATAGCTTTACTTCATCC
Source organism: Esox masquinongy (assembly GCA_016801175.1). NCBI lineage: Eukaryota > Metazoa > Chordata > Actinopteri > Esociformes > Esocidae > Esox > Esox masquinongy. Next base: position 24,037 of record JACXGI010008293.1, read on the forward strand.
CCAGAAATACTGGAAGGTTCTGTAATGATTTACTTAAAAACCGACAAAAGTCCCCCATAAACGATCTTCTGGCTGCACTTCAGAAAGCTTTCTGGAAACTACCAACTCTAGAATCCAGGGCCAACCGTTCTTAAAAGGCCATTATATTAACACCCCATGTACAGTTATCTTCACAGTAATGATTGGTTATCATTACCTTACATTACTCAACCTGATCAAGATACAACTATACCCTCTCTTCCTTTGTAAGGCCTTTGTCTGCACGGCCTGCTGTTTTACTTCACTGTAGTTGCTCTTGGCCAGATGAGTGTTTGTTATTAGAAGGCGAATAGTCTTTAGGGACAAAGCAAACAGAGCGGGCTGTTTAAAGCCGCTGATAAATACACTACCGGCTCCGGGGAGACGTTGGCCCAGCGTCTTCTGCATTAGCTGCCGGAGGTGGGCCATTCTGAGGCCTGAACTTTTTATGAAAACTAGATGCCCATAGTGGACAGGTTCGGGTCCCCCCAAATGTACTACACTGCTCAAAAATATTAAGGGAACACTTAAATCACACATTGGGTCTCAATGAACAAAATATATTAAAGATTAATATCTTTACTGTACATTGTGTAATTCGTTGAGAACACAATGACGTAACGAAGGTCAATGGAAACCAAAATGACCAACCGATTGAGGGCTGGATTCAAACTCACACCGAAAATCAAAGTAAACAGTTGAAATCACAGGCTGTTCCAACTTGTGAGACTTTCATCAGGGCAATTCATAATGTGACCCAGTAGTGTGTATTTCCCCCACCTGCCTGTATGAACTCCCGACAACGTCTGGGCATTCTCCTGATGAGACAGCGGATGGTGTCCTGGGGGATCCCAGACCTGGGCATCAGTGAGCTCCTGGACAGTCTGTGGCGCTACTTGGTGCCGTTGTATGCACCAATACATAACATCCCAGAGGTTCTCAGTTGGATTCAGGTCTGGGGAACGTGAGGGCCAGTCAATGGCATGAATGCCTTTGTCATCTACACACTCATTGTAGGAACTGCCTACACACTCCTGGCGCATTGTCCTGCACCTGGGGGAACCCAGGGCTCACTGCACCAGTGTAAGGCCTGACGATGGGTCTGAGGATTACATCCCGGTACCTAACAGCAGTCAGGGTACCATTGGCTAGCACGTGGAGGTCTGCGTGACCAAGGATATGCCTCCCCAGACCATCACTGACCCACCGCCAAACCAGTCATGCTGGATGATGTTGCAGGCAGCATAACGTTCACCACAGCATCTCCAGACACTTTCACGTCTGTCATGTGCTCAGTGTGCCTGCTCTCATCTGTGAAGAGAACGGGGCACAAGTGGCAGACTTGCCAATGCTGGTGTTCTCTGACAAATGCCAGTCGAGCTGCACGGTGCTGGGCTGTGAGCACAGGTCTCACTAGAGGACATCAGGCCCTCATGCCACCCTCATGGAGTCTGTTTCTGACAGTTTGGTCAGAAAGATGCACACCAGTAGCCCGCTGGAGGTCATTTTGTAGGGCTCCTCCTATTCCTCCTCGCACAAAAGAGCAGATACCGGTCCTGCTGCTGGGTTGATGACCTTCTACGGCCCTGTCCAGCTTTCCTCGTGTAACGGCCCGTCTCCTGTTATCTCCTCCATGCTCTCGAGACTGTACTGGGAGACACAGCAAACCTTCTTGCAACGGCACGTGTGGATGTGCCATCCTGGAGGAGCTGGACTGCCTGTGCAACCTGAATAGGCTTCGAGTACCGCCTCATGCTACCAGTAGTGACAAGGACACTACAAAAATGCAAAACTAGAGAAGAATCAGTCAGGAAGGATAAGGAGAGAGCAATTGTCTTTGGCTACCACCAGCAAACGCATTCCCCTCTTGGGGGTTGTCTTGCTGTTGCCTCTCCAGTGCACCTGTTGTCACTTTCATTTGCACCAAAACAGCAGTGTATTTTCTTTAAACATAACTATAGCCAAAGTATTTTTAGATATGTTTTTCTGACATGCAACTCGAGCAGCAGAGGCTGAATAGCTGCCACATTCCTTCGATCTCTGTTTCTCTCTGTGCTTCTGCAATGTTTTTATTCATGATGACGGCCGTTTGTGGTGATACAACCTTTTTTATTTACATTTTTATACTTTTTCCGTTTTGTTAGCTTTTGTTTGTGTTTAGCTTTCCTTTCCTGCTGTCGGTCTTTCTTTCTTTTCTCCAAATAATCTTACTACTTTCTTTTTAGAAGACTATCAACTCAGCACACCACATCTTATGCAACAGTAACCTTCCACCAATCCATGTCAGTTCCAGTTATGGTAAATAGGTCAAAGGGAGAAGTCAAGGTTTAGTCATATTCTCGTTACAGTTTTTTTTATCCTATGCTGTTGCATAACTGTTTAGCTGTTTTATTATGGCTGAGCCTAATGGGCCGTTGAACCCTAAACCACCATCGCAAGGCTTTCCCTCTGCATCAAGGCCTCGGATTATCTTCACAGTGTTTGGCTGTCATATCTCATCGTTTTGGATTTCTCAGTGCAAACACAGCTCGTAGCGCTGCCTTGAGCCCTTCTACCCTATAAGAAGTAAGCGGAGGAGTTTGCTTCCCTTGGCTCAGGGCAATGTTAGCTGTCCTTCTCTGTTCGCCCTCAGTCTCCCAAGAAGCAGCAGCAGGCCCAGCCAACCACCAAGTCAGTCAGTCATTTAGCCAGCCAGTCAGTCAGTCAGCTAGCCAGAATTCAGTCAGTTGGCTAGCAGGTCAGCCAGTGTGTTTTGTGATTGTGTGTGTGTGAACACACACCAAATCACTGAAATAAGAATGATTAGATTACGTCAAGGAGGGAAGAGAGAGAGAAAGACGGAGATGGAAATACAAAGAGTAACATTAGCATACCAGTTCAGAAGAGAGAGAGATTAAAACCCAAAGAGTGTCTTTATCTTACAGTGTCGGTGAGAGGGGTTAAGTCACTGGGGATGCCAAGACTATACATACAACAACCCTTTGTATAAGCCTTTTTTCAGAGACTGTTAAAATCCCATAAAAGTCAATTAAGTAATTCCATTGAGGAATTCCCAGTTTTTGACATGATAAAAGGTCAATATTTTTTAAAAAATTATAAAGGATAAAAGTTTAATATAATAGAAGCACATCACTCCACACCATTATGTACGTTATTAAGTTTGAACAGTGTATGTATCTTAAAAGCTGGTGGAAGGACATGACATCTACCCCTTATCTGGCAAACTTGCTAAAAGACAGTACATGCTACTAGTTTTAAAAGAACTTGGCTAAAAGATGTTGCTGATCTAACTTCATGCCAAAGATGATCCATCAAGTTTACATTTAGCAGAGTTGAACTAAACTCCCATATTCTCAGACCTGGATCACAATATGATAATTAAATCACTGGCCATTACAGAGAATTAGATAAATCTTTTAGCTAGGAATTTTTCTGTCACACTGAGACAGAGGGGCGTTGTTTTGTGCCATTCATGATCTCTTTGGTAGATATTCAGGGACTTGCTAAATTAAAGGAAAATTAAGAAAACTTAAACTAAGTTAAAGATAGTCTTACTTACGTTTTTGATTTTATTGTTTCCATTTTTGGGGAAGCCTGATTTCACTGGGCTTCCATGAATACCTACCATTGTTAGCTTACTAGTTTAGAAGACAGACAGTTGAAAACAGAAAGGAACTTTCTCATCTTAGATCTGGAAAAATAGAAAGACTCAAAAAGAGCGATATAATCTTACATTCAAGAAGAAATAAGGAGATACAGTACTAAGAGATCAATCAATTGGCATAACGAGATGAAGATTGTGAATGTCCGAGTCTGGGAAGGATGAAACATGGGATATCCATACCGCTTTCCCCTCCATCCCCTCCTCTCACTCACTCTCTCTCCAGGTCTCACATACCACCTTCCCCCTCCCTAAGATCCTCATTATGATCCATCATGTGTAGGAGAGCTTTAATTAGCTATGCCCTCATTAAAGGGGCCTAACCACCAGCTGGCCCCTGGCAGCCCAGATGTGTGTGCAAAGCACAAAGGTGCTCTCTTTCTCACTCCTTCTCTCTTCATTCATGTGTGTGAAGGGTCGAGGTGGATACTACTCTCGCAACATCTTATTCACTCTTGGCTTGACACTTCACTAGACTTCTCCATCATTTGTTTTCTTTTCTTACACTCTTTCCTTTTCTTGCTATCTGTTTCTACCCCTCTTTTTCTCTCTTTATCACACACAGTGTTGTTATCATTTCAAGATGTGTGGATGCTTGATGTATTTATTTAAGCTCAAAGCTTATTTAAGGTCTATTAAAAGTAATTATACAGGCCATTATTGTGTTCAGGCCTCCCCAGAGTGTCCATTAAGCGTGGGGAGATGGTGGTGGCTATGTTATGCCAGCAGTAGTTGCCACCAGACTTACTTGAATAATTACTGATCTCTCAGTAAGTGTGGCGCTGTGTTTGTTTTCGGGTGGACAGTGTAAAACCCACTGTAGACATGTCTGGGATAGTTGGCAAAGATACCACAGGAAGAGGGAGATAAAGAAGGTCCACCTTAAGGTATATGTACCTCCTGTCTGCGGGAGACATAAAGAAGGTTCCCCTCTAAGGTATATGTCCCTTGTGTCTGAGGAAAAGATAGAGAAGGTTCCCCTGTAAGGTATATGTCCCTCCTTTCTGAGGGGGAGATAGAGATCTCCTTGGCTTTCAGTACTCAAGAGAAACAGGACCAGGAAAACAGCAACAATTAATGTAAAATCCAGAGGGATTCTACTGCAGGGGAGAGATACCTGGAGAACACAGGCCTGAGAGAAAGGCTGTATTTGTGAGAAAGCAATGATCATAAAGGAAATTATGATGGGAAAGTAGCTTTCAAGACGGTTTCAAGGGTCAGCTGAGAGACAATGTTTACCATTCCTTGTTGTCTAAAATATCTTAGAATATTCAGCAATAACAGACTTTTTTTCAAAATAGTATTTTGTTGTGAAATGTCAATACCCTCCACTCTCCTCAAAAATAAAATATTTTTGTGATCGGCCAATCCCACAGAAGCGTTCAGCCTTAACATTTGTCAACAGTACAACAGAACAGATTGAAAGTAATTGCATAAATTTAAAACAATCTATTTCAAAGCCATCCGTCTACTTAGCCACACCTTAGGATCCTCCCAAGAACCCCTCAAATAACCAAATGTACAAATGCGAACCATTGACTAATAATGAGAAAGTCCAGATGTTCCTTGAGAATCTTTAGGGTCATCACTAATTCTCAGAGTGTGAGGAAATGTCCTTTAGCCGAGCATGAGGCAGACAGGCGTAAACACAGTGCTCTGCAACAGTCTTAGGCCACCTGAGAACATCTTCTGAAGCCAATTATCTGATCAGTAAGTGTTTATTTGTTTGAAGAAAAGATACAAGATTTAACATTGAGGTAAATAAACATACAGAAACATTAATCCAATGAAACGTTACAAGACTTTCTGGTGTTGTCCAATGTTATTTGATATCTTTTGAGGCCAGAAGAAATGTGCTAAAAAAAATGAAAAAACTGGCAAGTTGAAGACAGATAATATAGTGGAAGATCAAAAAGATGTCTGCAGTGTTCCAGATTTTCTTTTTAAAACTATTAATTTTACAATTAATAAATAGTTAATTTATTAATTGTAATCCTGATTAATCCTGTCCCACCTAAATTCAACCTATGAATTTAAATCTAAATCTATGACATCTATTACTTCTGTCTGACTGTATTTATGTATGCAAATAGCAGTGTATGCAAATAAACCACTGTATTGGATTCCGCAGTACAGTGAAGTTTCACTTGAACCTTGATGGAGAGGTTCACTCAGGATGCATTATTTTCTTAATTCCAATTTTATTTCTGGTTTTGTGTGGTGCAATTAGTAGTAACCACCTTGTTTTCTTGCTGACATTCCCAACTGGCTCTGTAGAGTGTGTTAACGATCCAGGCATGTTTTCTCTGAGACATGTCCTGCCCATCACCACATCTTTGTCTTACAACATTAGAGCGCCAAGCATCACCGGTCCTCCTTTCCCATCCCCTGGCAATGCAAGCTCGAGAGGAGCCTCTTGGCTTTGAATACCTTAGATTGAACCCAGAGTGTAGTAGCACCTCAAAACTTCAGGGTAGTGCCTTATACTACTGTGCCAATTCTCAAAGCCCTTAGGAGAAAATCCAGAGGTTCCTTGAGAATCTTCAGGATACCTTGAGTCACCACTAATTGTCAGAGTGTGAGGAAATCTCCTTTAGCCGAGCCAGATGTAGGAAAAAAGCAGGGGTTCGGCAACAGACGGACAAGTGTAAACACAATGCTCTGCAAAAGTCTTAGGCCACCTGAGAACATTTTGTGAAGGCAATTATCAGATCCTTGAGAGTCGTATAATACTGTGCCATTCAGGAGGCCCTCAGAAGAAAGTCCAGAGGTTCCCTGACAATCTTTGGGATGTAACGCCCTTAGGATATTTTCTGATGTTTTCTATTCACCTACTCCCTTATGCTCTTCTCTGCCTCCCTTTGGTCTTAATGTTTTCCCCTTGCATCCATTCTACCCCATGGTCCCTCTCCCTTATCTCCCTCATCTTCCCTTTCCTTTGCTCTCCTCTTCTCCTTCGTTCACCCCTCCCCACTTCTCCTATTTCTCCCCTGCCAGAGGAGTCTTTCCTGTGGTCTTGCTTGACTTACTCCCCAGCTCAACAGCTTATGTGTTAATCCCCACCAGTTTTCATCACTTAGAGCGCCAATCAAAAAGGGCTTAGCCTGTGTAATCTGTCATGCTATTGTCATTTTCTCCTCCTTCCACTCTTCCGCTTTCCTCCATTTTTCTTCCTACTTTACCCACCTTCTTTTTACACTACCTTCCTCTTTATGTTTCTCTCCCACTCCTCTCTCATGCATTTCCCATCTTTTGTATTTTCTCTACAATATCAACATTTCTCCCACTTTAATTTCCAGGTCTTCCTTGTCCCTATTTCTAGTTCTCTTCCCTCTCCCTCTTTTCTTCCCTTTTTTAATCGGGGGGTAGTGCCCCCGTCTCAGTACATAAATATACCCAGACGACCCCTCTTTGCAGGCGGGGTTCGGCTGAGGGCTCAGTTAGCACAGAGATAGGGGTCGGGAGAGGGAAAGGGATGGGGTTAGGGTGGATTTTCGGGTGGATGTAGCATGAAATCAGATCTTGAGAGTTGAGGGTTGGCGCTGTGTGCGCAGCCCCCGGGGATCCAGCTCGCTTATTATTGCTGGTCTAAATACTACGGATCGTCTCACAGACCTGCCCCTTTTTTTCGCAAGGGGTTTCAGGATGACCTGTGGTTAGGAGGAGTGGGGAGGAGTGAATGGGAGTTATGAGAAACCCATAGGGGTTTTAGCATTCATATCACCCTCCCTTCCCTATCTTCTATTTCTTATCCTCTCTTTCGTCTTTCCCCTGTCTTTCTCTTTTTCTTTACTTTTTATCTGCATCCCTGCATGGTGGCCTAGAAAGTGTTGTGTACAGCAGCAGTGGGGCTGTTTCATTAGTTCCAGGTAAAGAGCGTGTCATAGGATCAGACAGCAGAGGCTAGCGGAGGATCCCTCTCAACAAGACCCCTGAGGCTGCACCATGCCGTCTGCTGTTGAGCACCGTGAAACTGCCATTACATTTGATTCCACCACACACACACAAGGACATACACACACACACACACACAAACACACACACAGCTATGCACGCATACAACGTGTGCACTCAGTCAGCCGTGCATGCAAAGTGCGTGTGCACACACTCATGCCAAGAGGACGATGAAGAAATCCATAGAAAGACAGTATAATGAAACCACATGAAGAAATGGTCTAGGGTTGCAGAAAAGAAACCACCGGTGAATGAGATTTCATTGTTTCCAAGAACTGAAAGAAGAAAAAGAAATAGCGAATGAATGAAAGAATGAAAGGGGCAGGTGAGGCCTGTCGGGAATAGCGATTTGACTCCCATAGGTGTGTTTACTCACGGCTAATCTATATCCCAGTGTTGTGCCAATATGTGCGTGACTGAGGGCCGCTGCCCCAAGCCTGCTCCTTGGCACAGGCGTTATGACTTGTTGTGTGGAATGAGAGCTACTTTAGTGGCACAGCGCAGCACAGCCAGTGTTCGTGTAGTCTTTCAGGCTTGCCAACTCCTGGCTGCTTCCTGTTCACACAAATAAGAGCATTATGGAAAAGTCCACCTCCATCTGACCCCCCCCCCCCCCACCCCCACCCAACCATCCATAAAGACTCGCACAGAGGCTTAGAATAGATTTCCAAGGCAATGATGAGGCCTTTTATTGACCGGTTGTCTGCCAATTCGGAGATCTCCATCTCAGCATGGCAGTGCTTGTGTGGGAGTGAGTACTTGAATGAAGACTGTGGATCTGTCATTTCATCTGCCTGTTTTTCCGTTGCCTGTCTTGCCTGTGAAAACTTGATTCTCCTGGACCAGCATTGCCTATTGCCTTAGTGTATCTGTAAACCTAATGAGATCTCTCTGTCTCTCTCTCTCTGTCCTTATCTCGGTGCAGACATAGATGAATGCCAGGAGGCCTTCAATAATGGCGGGTGTGACCACTTCTGCAGAAACACAGTGGGCTCCTTTGAGTGCAGCTGCCAGAAGGGCCACAAACTCCTGACGGACGAGCGCACCTGCCAGGGTGAGTGGCCTGCCTTGCTGGCAGCTTTCAGTCAATCGTTTCAGATGATGCGACAATGTCGAAACAACTGCCGTTTCGGGAAACAACACTATCACTTCAGATAAATCTAGAAAGACTGCCACTGAATAGGTATCCCAGAAATGCACAGTGCCTTTGGAGGGTATTCCGACCCCTTTGTTTTTCTCTTTTGATCAGTCAGTGTTGTGTTATGGACATGATTGCCATCTAGATACAATACCCCGTAATGACAAAGCAAAAACACGTTTTAGAAATGTATTGAACATTTTAAATTGAAATATCTTATGTATAGTACAACCCCATTTTCAAAAACATTGGGACATTGCGGAAAATGTAAATAAAAACAGAATGCAATCATGTGCAAATCATTTAAACCCTATATTCAATAGAAAATAGTATAAAGACAACATATCAAATGTTGAAACTGAGACATTTTATTGTTTCCTGAAAAATATATGCCCTCTTTGAATTTGATGCCAGCAACACGTTTCAAAAAAGTTGGGACAGAGGCAACAAAAGACTGGAAAAGTTGTGTAATGCTAAAAAACTAAACCTGGTGGAATATCACACAACTAGTAAGGTCAATTGGCAACAGGTCAGTAACATGATTGGGTATTAATTGATCATTCCAGAGTGGATGGGTCTGTCACAAGTGAGGATGGGGAGGGGTTTAACAGGTGTGTGTAGATATAAAAAGTCTACACACCCCTGTTAAAATGCCAGGTTCTTGTGATGTAAAAGAATGAGACAAAGATAAATCATGTCAGAACTTTTTCCACCTTTAATGTGACGTATAAAGTGAACAGTTCAATTGAAAAACTAACTGAAATCTTCAAAGGGAAATATAAAAAATAAAAAACTCACAATAACCTAGTTGCATAAGTGTGCGCACCCTTAAAATAATACTTTGTTGAAGCACCTTTTAAATTTTATTACAGCACTCAGTCTTTTTGGGTAGGAGTCTATTAGCAAGTCACATCTTGACGTGGCAATATTTGCCCACTCTTCTTTGCAAAAGCGCTCCAAATCTGTCAGATTGCGAGGACATCTCCTGTGCACAGCCCTCTTCAGATCACCCCACAGATGTTCAATTGGGTTCAGGTCTGGGCTCTGGCTGGGCCATTTCAAAACGTTAATCTTCTTCTGGTGAAGCCATGCTTTTGTGGATTCGGATGTGTGCTTTAGGTCGTTGTCATGCTGAAAGGTGAACTTCCTCTTCATCTTCAGCTTTCTAACGGACGCCTGAAGGTTTTGTGCCAAAATTGCCTGGTATTTGGAACTGTTCATAATTCCCTCCACCCTGACTAAGGCCCCGGTTCCAGCTGAAGAAAAACAGCCCCAAAGCATGATGCTGCCACCACCATGCTTCACTGTGGGTATGGT